>JAJMHY010000066.1:0-48366 GCA_030583325.1 Saccharomycopsis selenospora | reverse complement strand
AAAAAAAAAAAAAAAAAACAAGAAAAATCTATACCTAAATAACATAATTTAAATATAATTAGAAATTTCTAAAATAAAATAAAATGGCTTCAAAAAGAAGTAGAACTACAGAGTCTCACACTCCTTCTAAAAAGGCCAAAGCATCACTGGCTGCCGCTAAAAAAAACGGCAGTGCTGCTTTGAAATCAAAGGCTTCTGGAAAGTCTTCTGAAACTAATAAAAGAAGAAAAACCAAGGTACCATTATTGCAAGTTCCAAAAGCTAAATCTACTCCATTGGATGTTTTTGTTTGGGGTACTGGCTCTATGTGTGAGTTAGGTCTTGGCCCAGCAGCTAAGAACAAAGAGGTTAAAAGACCTAGATTAAATCCATTTTTATCAAGAGAAACTGTAGGTGTTGTTGATATTGCTGTTGGTGGTATGCATACTTTAGCATTAGATAAATCTAACAAATTATGGTCTTGGGGTACCAATGATTCATCTGTTTTAGGTAGAGACACTTCAGGTAAAGAAAAATTAAAGGAAATCAAGAAAACAGGTGAAGATGAAGATGAAGACGAAGACGGTGATTTGAATGAAGCCGAATCAACTCCTGCTTTAGTTGAAAACTTACCAACTGATTTAGAAAACAACAAAATAATTCAATTGGCTGCAACTGATAATTTATCAGCCGTTCTTTACGAAAATGGGGATGTATATGCCTGGGGTACTTTCAGATGTAATGAAGGTCTTTTAGGTTTTTCTGAAAGTACTAAGATACAAACAACTCCTAAAAAAATGGTTGGTCTTAAAGATATAGTGCAACTTGCTCCAGGTAAAGATCATATACTTGCATTAGATGCCTTTGGTAATGTTTTTGGTTGGGGTGATGGCCAACAATACCAATTGGGAAGAAAGATCATGGAAAGAACTAGACTTCAAACGTTGAAACCATTACCGATCGCTTTAAAGAATATTAAATATATTTCTTCTGGTGATTACCATTCTTTTGCCATTGGTTTTGACAATGAAGTTTACACTTGGGGTCTTAATCAATATGGTCAATGTGGTATCAAAGAAAAACTTTTTGATGGTGATATTGTTACTAGACCAACCAAAGTTGAAAGATTATCTGGTAAAAAAATTGTGTCTGTTGCAGGTGGTGAACATCACTCTATTGCTCTTAGTGAAGATGGTTCTCTTTACGCTTTCGGTAGAGTTGATATGTTTGAGCTTGGTATTCCAAAGAAAGAATATCCTGATTATAGCTTTAAAGATGCTCATGGAAATGTCAGAGCTGTTCCATTCCCGACTCTTTTAACTAAAGTTCCAAGATTTAGAGATGTTACTGCAGGATCCCACCATTCTTTGGGTATTACTACCGATGGCGTTGTATACTCATGGGGTTATGGCGACACCTACGGTGTCGGTCAAGGTCCAAGTGGTGATGATATTGAAATTCCGACTAGAATCAAAAATACTGCAACTCAAAACTATGATATTATCTTAGTTGGTGCTGGTGGCCAATTTTCTGTCAGTGCTGGTGTAAAATTAAGTGATAAAGAAGCGGAAGAACGTGAAGATAAAATCGAAGATTTTGAAGATTCAAGATTTGATTAATTTAAACAGTATTGCTTATATACGTTTCTATAACATTTTATTGATATAATTAAAAAAAAGAAAAGTTCTTATTTACTGTTATTTGCCTACTTATTTTGTATTTTCATTTTAGTTTTTCTCTGTAAAAAGTTTTTTTCTTCTGATTATTTTCTGGTATCTATATATATATATTTTTTTCCGTTTGATTTATTTTATTTATTTGTTTATTTTTGTAAACAATATCAAGTCCAAACTTTCTGATTCAATGCACCTAACTAATTATTTTGATGGCGTAATCAAATTATACATTAATAAATAAATAAGAAAAGGATGCAAGGATCACTGCTATTTTATGAGAGTGATTTCAGTCTAATAGGATCATCTAATAATCTCGAAGAGAACAAAAACGCAATTGTGGTTATTGATGAGTCTGAAGGTGATGACAATAACTATGATGATATTATAGATAATACCAGTAAACATCGTAATACGACTGATATAACCAAGAAACAGAAAACAATTGTTATAGGTGATTCATCACTTATTTCTGGATCATTACCATCATCCCCAACTCATAATGTTTCTTCTGGTATATTATCAGGATACTCCGGTGAGACAGAAGATTTTACACAGACCAATGCCAGAACTACCACTATTGAAACAAATAATGTAAATATAACTCCTCCAAGAAGGAAAAAAATAAATGAAGATATACTAGATGTGTTATCTGGTAGTGAATCGAAACACAGCATAATATCGTTGAAATCTGATATCGAGGAAGTGCGATCTACTGAAAAGAGAAAAAGAATTGAATCAATAAGTAACATAAAGAAACAAAGGAAGAGAAATTATTTATTAGATATATTAGAAGGCCAACCAGAAGATAATTCAATTAATAACGTGCATACTCTAAGCAGTGATATTTCTACCAACTTCGATATTAATGATGTCGATGACGATGACGACGATGATAATGTTTTTGAATTTAATTACAAAAGAGACGTGCTGAAGTATAGTTCTCAGGAAATAACAAGCAAGAAGGATAATGAACTTTCAGTAAATAATATAACAGATGGATCAAAATCTTTAAGAGAGATATTGGATGATTCTGATTTGAATATTTTTGGTGCAAATTCAACAGATCATGATACAATAGAAGAAACATCGATTTTTAATGAAATAGACGATATTACTATTCGAAAAACCAAAAGAACACACAATAATGAAAACAACACTAATAGAAAGAATAATGAAAACAATATTAAAAATGTATATAAGTCTTTAAGAGAGATATTAGATGATTCTGATTTAAACATAGAGCCAGAAAGAAAAACTTCAAAGCAAAACGATAAAAAAGAAGAAGAATTAATATTTGGATCATTACTTCCATCATCACAACTATCAATATTCGGTCATGAACTACTGGAAAAAGAAAAAAAGAAAAAAGATATAGAATCTATTTTATTAAAATATAATAAAAAAACTATCAATGAACTTAATAAATCTAAAAGAGATAAAAAAGATATATTTAATGAGTTGACAGTTAATCTTACCAATTTTTCTGCTAATTCTTCAAAGGATGATCAAGAACTTATTGAAAAAATTGCAAAAGATTTAGACCCTTCCGAAGTTAGAACAGTAAATTTCCTGGAATTATTCTCTGAGACAGAGGATTCTTTAAAACTTCTTAAGAATGAAGAATTATTTGAAAAAAATGAAAAAGATAACACTGGCGATTTTGATTTATCTTCTAAATTTACGAGCCTTAAATGCATAACATGGACAAGAAATGTTAAGGGAATTTATAATAATACAGTAGAATGCTTTGTTCCATTATCACAGTCAATATTTTGTTTAGAACGAACTTTAATGATTTACATTGATACCAAAGAATTAATTAGAGATTATACTAGTGGAGAATTTATAAGGCAGCTAAATAAAATAAAGAAAAGCAAACATTTTAATCAGTTTATTGTTGTGGCACATAAATACGATCTGTTAATAGCTAAAATGAAAAATAGAAATAATAGACAATATAGTATTCAAGTAAGGTCATACATGGAAGGAAATAAAGAAAATACTGAGAAAACTAAAAATAGTAAAAGCAAAAAAAAAGAAGTCGAAGAAGATGAAATATTGAAGAATATGACGGTTGATGCCATTGAAAAAATATTTATTAATTTACAAACAATAGATAAAGTATCGACATTCACTACAAACATGGTTTTAGATTCAGTATCATGGTTGAAGTCATTTACATACACAGTAGGGACAGATCTATATAGCAAAATAGATTCCAGAAAAAATATAAATGTTGGTTATATAAAAAGTGGTGCAAATGAATCACATACTTTTGACTTGTCGTTACAACAGTTTAAATTTGTCACTCAACTGGTTTCTAAAAAAGTTACTAAAAAATTTCCATCAATCATACAATTATACAATGTTTGTAATAGATATGGTGATCTAGGAAATGATGAAAATGAAAAGCCTATTATGAATTCAAATGTTGAAGCCAGTCTTGTGAAGTTTTTCAAATCTGATAATGCGAACGAAATGATATTTGAATAATATAAATAGATTTAATACAATAGTGTATAATTTAAATAAAATAAATATTACAATTTTTGTTTATAAAAAGGGTGAAAGTTGATATATATTAGTAAAACATAGGAAAAAATTTATTATAACTTATCTTTTAGCTTAGTTCATAACTTTAACTAAAGCATTAATAAATTCTTCACGGTTACCAAAAGAACCACCTTGGATAAAATGTTGGAATTTTCTTGAAGTACCCCATCCACCGTTTGGACTAGATAATTTGAATGGCCACAAGAAGTTATTAGCTTGCTTAAAGTTTGGACCAACAGTGTAAATTTCATGAACTAAATCTTCAACAGAAGAGATACCGTATTGACCTAAAGCTTGTTCAATGATAGCATTGTCACTTAAAGCAATTCTTTGCTTGTTGACCTTACCGTAACCTCTCTTGTAGATTAATTTTCTGATAGTAGCTAAAGATGGGTAACCATAAGCAACATAAGGCTCAACTAATTTTAATAATTCTTTAGTAGCTTTGGTGACTTTGATAAAAACACCAGCATTAATTTGTAATAATCTTAATAATTGTAAAACTTTTCTTGGTTTTGGTGGGATCTTCATAATACCTTTGATTCTGATAACAAAGATTAATTTAGATTCACCTTCAACAAAGAAAGAATCATTGGCAGCAGCTTCCTTTTTGGCATCGGCAAGCTTATTTAATTCAGCTTTATATTCAGCTTCGTATTGAGCAGTACGTTTAACGAGAGCATCTCTTTTAGCTTTAGAAGCCTATAAATAAAATAAAATGTTAGTAAAGAAAAATTTTTTTAAAAAAAAACCCCAAATTTAATCCGCAATCAATCAACTTCTTTGAATCAATCATTTCATAGAGTATTATAATCAGTCCCGAAAGATGGTTAAATAAATGACAGCATCGCCAAAGCTAGTCAATTAAAATGGAAAAATATCATCACATAAATAACTCATGATTAAAGAATAAAAAAATAAAAATCTTTTGGCATCTTTAAAATTTGGTTTCCATAAATATGATTTAAGAATAATTGATTAAATTTGATAGGGTGATAAAATAATTCATTGGTAAATTGATATACATACAGCTTGTCTTTTAGATTTAGCTTCAGTAAAAGCCTTAGAATTTTTAGCTAAGGTCTTGCTCTTCTTTAAGAGAGTTTCTGGTGGTAAGATAGAGTCAGCTTTGATGACTGGTCTATAGAAAAAAAATGAGTTAGTAAAACGCCTATTAACAATAATATAAACAAAATAAAAGAATTTAATGATTAGAGATATATGAATATATTTAGATAATCACTTCTAAGCTTTGTGTTGACCATTGATCCAAAACTGGTCAAATATACCCTGTAATAAAAAATATAATCCTTTAATATTTCTCCAAATCTCTTAATAATAGTACATGTTATTCTTTTTTATTTTTATTTTTTTGATGATAATTTTGTGATGACCTCTTCTATCAATAAAATTTTCAATATATCGATATACCCAAAATAATATGATATAACCCATACATTACTCTTCAATTTCGTATTCATTTTAATGATAGTTTAAATATCAAAGTTCACTTACTGTTTAGGAGTAGATTTTGGAGCCATTTTGAACTATGTTTTGATTTGATTCTATGATTCTTTGCCTTACTTTTAACAGAAGTATTAATGAAATGGATAAAATTGAAATATTGAAAAATAAAATAGAAATTCAACAGAAAAATTTTTTTTTTTTTACAAAAAATAATTATCTATATAAAAAAAAAAAAAAAAATTCACATGATATTAATATATTTTTTTTTTTGCAAGCTAAAAAATTTCAAAAAGCAAAAAAAAAGGTAAAAAAAGTAGAATTATTTCGATAATAGTGAAAAAAACCAAACTGAAAAAACAAAAAAAAACAAGTTTTTTGAATTTTTTGAAATTACAGCTGAAATAATGAAACATTTTTTCTTAAATGTGACAGTGATAACAGCCCTAATTATAATAACGTGATACGGTATAGGGCAATTAAATGTAATTTTAGAATATCTAGCATCTTTAATATTTGATAACTAACAGAAACAAATAAAAAATAAAAAAAAGGGCATTACAGTAAATGACTATTTTTTATAATGTATTTCAACTAATAAGAAAAAGGTAACGCAGTAACATAATTAAATAATTCTAAACAAAAAAAAGAACTTTTTTATCCTTATAATTCATCATGTTTTAAGTCATTCTTGATAGGCTCCTTTGGAGTTTCGGCTTCCTTTTGAACTTCATGTTCTTCTAATTCCTTTGGTTCTTCATTTAAAGCATCTAATTCATCTTTAAAACATGCAATAGGACTAGTCATGTCAATCAAGTAATGACAAACTTCCGGTTCAGAAACCTTAAGAATTTCAACTTGAGAACCACAGTAAACATCAACTTTAGCTTCTCTGATAGGACCCGACCAACATTTAGCACCGTCTTTGAAAGAAAGTTCAAGCTTCTTGCTGCCATCTTTGTTCTTAATTTCACTATAATGATTATCATACTTACCAATTAAGACATTGTTACCATTACCGACTTGCTTTACTTCACCTAAGAAACTTATTTGATATTCGTATTCGCCAATTTTGGCCTTGTAAAGTTCATTTTGAACAGCCTTTAAGATTTTTTGTGGACCATACTTAGTTTCATTGTTTAATTCTTCTTGCAATTTAGCAATTTCTTCATTAAGTAATTTGATTTCATCTTGAACTTGTCTAACTTCTTGTTGAAGTTCTTTAACTTCTGGAACAGATTCACCACTAGTAGATAAATCATTCATTTCATCAATTCTGTTGTTGAAGTAATCTTTAGAAATAGTTCTAAAGATTTCATGCTCAGGATGTTCCTTATATTCATCGATACCAAGGAAATCTTTAACAAAGAGAACAATTTGTTCATTGGCTTTTTCATAGAAAGGTCTAGCAGCTAATTTTTCGGCGGCCTTTTTATCTTCTTGTTTCTGCTCTTCTTGAGCTTGAGCAACTTCCTCTTCGGTACGGTCGTTGTCAATAATTAAATTCTTTGATTTAAATTTTTCTCTATCAATGCTCTTATCAATTGCATCAAAATCAGATAATAAAGAAGCAATAGCCTTGTCAAATTGTTTAGAGTAATCAATCTTACTTAAGACATCATCTTGGATGGCTTTCTTTAATTCTTCATAATGCTCAATACCTTTAAGAGCAGTTTTAACTGCATCATTATTAAAGTTAGGATCGTAGTTTTTAGATATATCAGTAAGAATTTCTTCTAAAGCCTTATTCTTCTTATCTTGTTTGAGAAGTAAAGCTAATAAAGCAGAATGCAAAGAACTCTTTCTAGAAGTGATAAAATTTTTCCATACATTTAAATTATCAGTGTTTTTTGGTAACCAAAAGTTAAGGTTATAAAGTCTTAAATCATGAACAAAATAGTCATATTCTAATAAGTAAGTTGCACGAAGTTCTTCCATATCATCGTAGCCAGTATCTTCGGTTATATTTTTGAAGGCATCAATGTTTTTATTAACAGCGATATCTTTAATATCTCTATCGAAGTTTTCGGATAAGGAACTAAGAATTTCAGTAGCAGTGTTAATCTTTTCTTCTGACTTTTCAACACCTAATTTAACTAAAGCAATACCTTCTATGATTTCTTCGATGGTGGTTACAGTTTCATTAACTTTAGTATCATTCTTTAATTTTTGTAAGAAAATTACTGATTCTTCATTATACTTCAAGTTCAATTCTTCCAATTTAGCAGTTAAGGTGTTAGCTTTTTCCTTTAATAAAGAAGCTTGAGCTGATTTGTCTTCAATAACATTGTTCAACTCTTTGTCACTATCAGTAACTTTTTTCAATAAGTTTTCTTTAATCAGTAAACCTTTAGTTAATTTACCAACTTTAGATGCTCTTAATTTATTGTATTCATCATTCAATTCTTTACATCTATCTGGACATTTAGCATCTGTGCCCCATTCATCTGAACCATCACAACATAAATCATAGTCACAAACACCATCATTGACCTTGTACGAAGGGATGTAATTTGGTCTAAAACCTTCATTAGCACAGTAGAATGATCCTTTAGGACATGCACTAGTACCTGGTTCATCAGAACCATCGGGACAATCACAGAAATTATCATTGATCTTAGAAGCCTCAATTTTGATTTCTGGGTTAGATAAACATGCCCATTGACCTTCACTATCAGGCTTATATAAATATTGTTTTTTAGATGCAACACCTTTAACAGGTGATTCAGCAGTAGAAATACAAGCCAATACGCAAATTATAATCGGGAAGTTTTGATATCTCATATCCAGTAAATTTTGATTAATCTAATTATTACTAATTATTAATTATAGCTGCTAGTTATTGAGATTGATCGACAAAAAGTAGTACATAAACAGATCGGTGTCCAGAACAATATATCATCAACTTTTCAAATCTTCAGAAAAACAAAAAATAGTAACGAAAAAAAAAAATAAACAGGCAAAGGAATACAAATAATAGACAAGTGTCGCTGAAATTTACGTCAATCACTCATAACCATAATGATTGTGAGCATTGATTATACCGTTAAAATGGGAATATTTTTTTAAAGTTTTTTATTTGCTCCACAGGCGCAGGAAAACTAGGGATGAGATGAGCATTATCTTATTAAGTAGAAAAAAAAATAAAAGAAAACTTGACCTGATACACTACTACACAATTTATCTTACTTTTTTACTTTTCAAAAAGAAAATACTTATGATAAATATCTACATATTATTCTTCAATAACTTATTCTAATAATACTAGAAAAAAAATTATTTATAAACAAAAAAAAAAAACAGAGTCCGTTTAATAGCTAGTTAATTTTGTTAATAAACTATGACAGGAGTATTTGAAGTTTTACCCCCTGAAATCATTTTACATATTCTCAAATTTTGTTCAAGCGAAGATATATCAAATTTTGCTATAATATGCAAAAAAGCAAGATTATTAGTGAAGGAGAACATTCGTTTTTTGATATCATTGAGAATAAATTATAAAATAAAACCACAATTATTAAAATATTACCAACCAAATGATATCAGATTAGAAATTTTGCAAGGAAACTACTTAACTAGAAGTGGACCAAATGTGGCTACCAACTTAATGATACAGAGTGCAGTTCTCACTCGATTTGCCAAAATATACGTTGAATCAATATGTAGTGAATTTGTATCAAATCAATTAATCATAGTAAAACTTATTAAATGGAGACATATCAAAGTTCAGTTAGAACGCCAATTGAAAAAACGTCCTGAAAGGAAGGAACTTATTAGTAAAGGTATTATTAGACCATTTGATGTGAATTTCCAAACTAAATTGAAGATTCTTAGAAATACTTTGATAGAAGACACTTTGAAGAGCTTTGTTAAAACATATAGATATAATAGATACAAACTAAAGAGAAAATCGTCACAAAGTTCAAAGTCTTACAATAATAGTCAGCACTCCAATATAGGGATACTGCTAGGTGCTGATAATTTTGAAAAATTAGTTCAAAAATTCCAAAGTGATTGGAACGACAGCATATTGGAGAAGAAGAAGCATAAATTCAACGATTCTGAGAAACGAGCTCTAAATAATATAAAAGTTGAAAACAAAAAGTTATTTTTTGAAGGGTTAACAGGAATGGTTGCATGATTTATGAATTTGTATATATATATACATTTATTAAAAATAAGATAGCATTCATCCTTTTTTAACAATTGTAAGTTACTTTTAACTTCTCTATATTAGCTAAAAAACAAAGCACTACAAATAAATACAATTTCAAAAAGATAAATTAACTAAATGAACTATTATTATGTGAGCATTACCAATAATAAGATCATGAGAAAAGAAAAGAAGATGTTAAAACTAAATCAGATAGTTTTTATAGTAGAAATGAGAAAAATATATAATTAGGAAAAAAAGATATTGCCCAGCTTAATTTAATAAGACATAGCTTAGAAAAAAGCCAAGATTGGAAGAGCTAAAACAAATAATGGAGCAGAAGCTTTAACGGCAAAGTTAGTTGAAGCAGATTCAACAGTTGGGGTAGCAGTGGAAGATTCAGCAGAGCTGGAAGATTCAGTGGTAGCATCAGTGGTGGCTTCAGTGGTAGATTCAGTGGTAGCATCAGTGGTAGCATCAGTGGTAGCATCAGTGGTAGCATCAGTGGTAGCATCAGTGGTAGCATCAGTGGTAGCATCAGTGGTAGCATCTTCAGTAGTTTCAGTGGTGGCATCGTCAGTAGTTTCAGTGGTGGCATCAGTGGTAGCATCGTCAGTAGTTTCAGTGGTAGCATCATCAGTAGTAGCAGTAGTGGTATCGTCAGTAGTTTCAGTGGTATCGTCAGTAGCAGTAGTTTCAGTAGATTCTGAGGTACTTTCAGAAGTAGTAGTGGAAGCACAACTAGTACCGGTTGGGGTAGTTGGGTAACCACAGATAGATAAAGCTTCAGTTAAGTAAGAGAAGTAATCGGTATAAAGACACCAACCACAATCTAAACAAGCATCTTTGTAAGAGTTGAAAGTGGAACCATCATCACATAAACAAGATTCATCTGCGTTACAATCTTGAGCGGCGTAGATCATGTAACCACAATTGGCGTGACAAGCGTAAGAAGCTTCTTCTCTTTTGAAGACAGAATCAATGAAAGAAACTGGCATATTGTGAGCTTCAGCAGCACTGACTAATTCTTGAGAAGCTTGTAAAGCTTTAGCAGAGGAACCGGCAATGAAAGCGGCAGTAGTAAATAAGGTAACGAATTGCATTATTAAAATTATTATTAGTATCTGAGGTTCTAAAGAAGCGAATGATATAAACAAATTGTTATTGTTGTTGTGATTATTTGAAGAAGAATAAGAAAGAATGAATATATAAATAAAGATATAAAAATAGAGAAAAAATCATTGAGAAAGAAAAGGAAATCATGGTTATTTTATATTATTTCTGATATACATATATATCAATATTTTCGGTTGGAAAATAAAAAATGAAAATCTAGAATTTTAAAGCGAGCAAGTAGCAAGCACAAATAATTAATTTGCTTATAAGAATAGAATTAATGGTTAATATTAGAACCGGTGATTGAAAAGCAAATTGCACCCTACATCATATTTTATTTCTTTATTATTATTCATTTTGGTAAATTTCCTAAATCGGTAGTATTTTTTTAAAAGAGAGGGATAAGGATTTTTAGGAGAGGAGCTTTTGAGTATCCCATCATTATAAGTTAAATCTAATTATTGTTATAATTTAAAGTTTATTAATGTATGCTAGAATTTTAAAGTAAAATAAGAAATATATATCTTATAAAAAAGAAGAAGAAATAAAAGGGTCATATAGAAATGTACAAAAAAAAGTGAATGATAGACATAATATGAATATCATGTAGAGTAACTTTAAATTCATTTGTTTTATTATACTCTTAATTATATACTTGCTATTAATATTAATTAGATATTTTTTCCAACAGTCAGGACTAGAATACATCTAAATAGATAAGCATATGAACAGGAAAGAGTTAAATAAAAATAATTGAATAGGGAAGGAAAGACAGAATACATTAAATGATGTCTTATATCAGAGGGAAAAAAAGAAAAGAAAATGCGATTAGGGTAATAAATCTTTACTTCTTTCAATACACAATACAAACATGTAAAAGATATTATTATTATTTTTAATTATTTATCTTTTTCTACCCCGAGAATGGGGGCAGAAGAAGCCGTGGCAGCAGATATGGATGGAAATACTTACATAAAGGGAATAATTAAAGTTAATTTCGTTTCTGAACAAAAACGGAATAACTCAAAGAAAAAAATAGTACTAAAGAAAATTAAAAATTCAACTGCATGCTGCATACTGCACAAAAGTCTTATGCATGACAAAATTTTGCAGGGTTAACCTTTTTTCGAACAAAAAAAAACAAATAACAAATGGACAAAAACTTAATAAGCTATGACCGTACTCGATATCGATATCGGGAAACAAATAATATACTTTTATTATGATATGATATTGGCGTGGTTGGTAGCTTATAAGTGGCCTTATGTTTTAATGGACCCTATAATGAGGGTCTTTTTATTTTTATGTATAGACAAAATGCATGAAAATTTTTTTATTCTTTACTAATGTAGAAAAAAAAAGAAATGAAGGCAATAACGGGCAAAGGAAAACTTTAGATAGAAAAGATAAAAATGATCAAAAAGATAAAATAAAGAAACAAAAAATTTCTCTCTTTCTATATTGGACATAATTTGTACATATATTATGTTGTTATTAGAATTAAAAGACAAAAATAATAATAAAAACAGGGGGTTACTGGTCAACTTGATTGTCAGCCTTTCCTTTTAAGGAAATGTAAGTATATTCCAAAAAGAATGAAAATCATATATTATATATTATTAATTAATAATACATTATTAATACTAGTATGAGTGTTTGGTAAGTTCTATTTTTATTTACTTTACACTTTGCTACACGCTAGTCTTACTTTTTTACGCTTATTCTTATTCAAATACCATTTTGTCAGTTGCCCATTATTATTAAATTGCTATTTCTAAGTTCCATATATAGAAATATTTTGTGGGTTAAAAGGAAAATATAGTAGCATGTATTCTAGCATGTATTTTAGGTTGTAAGTATCATAATATTCATGAATAAGTAAGTATATAGAAGAAAATAGAAGAAAATAGAAGAAAAAAAGAAAGTATATTTAAAAGATATTAAGAGAAAAAACAGAGAAAAAGAAAAGGTATAAGTATTAGATAGACATCACTACATTATATTTACATAAAAGAAAGAACAACAACAGCAATAATACCGGCGAACCCAGTAGATGCCATAATTTTACCAGCATTATCTTCAGAAGAGGAAGAGGAGGATGAAGAGGAAGAGGAAGAGGAAGATGTAGAACTTGAGCTATTAGTTGCAGTGTTTGGAGCAACACTACTGGATGATCCGGCACTGGATGCTTTAGAAGAGTCAGTTGTAGTAGCAGCATTTGCATTTGCATTTAAATAAGCAGCTGAAGATAATTCAGTGGAAACAGAAGCTGGCATCATCCAAGTATCAGCACCAACAGAATCACATAAAGAAACAGCAAGAGAAGTAGCAGAAACAACATCAGAACCACTACAAGAGGATGCAATACAGTCACCAACTTCACCAGACCAATTGGCCATTACACAGAAACATCCAGTATCCCAGTATGGACATGGAGTAATACCTGTATCAAGTTCAACACATTCTTGGGCACAAGAAGGAAGCTTGTCGTATATTGGATCAGCAAAACCATTAATAGATGCGGTCTTTGGAACTTGTGGATAAGTAGACCAGTTAGTAGCTTCTGAAGAAGCTAATGATGCGATTAATAAAAGAGCAATGGTTTGAGAAATCATTTTGTGATTGTATATGTTAATGTGTACCAAATTTCTAGTTAATAAAAGTAAAAATGTTTTTAAATATATTTATTTTGTATCAATTGACTGGATAAAAGTTGAAAATAAAAGATGAAGAATTTTATCGTTTTTTATCACTTTTTTTTTTTTTTTTTTTTTTTTCTTACCCCCTGTTGTTTTTGATTTTTTCCTTGCACTTTTTATTAATCTCAATTATTTTTCTGAATTATTTGAAAAACCTTTAACTTTAAGATGTTTAATTTAAATATTTAAAATTACAAAATAAGAAATAGGAAACCGAAAATAAGACCAAAAATATTTTAATAAAAACTTTTTTTATCTATTTCCTTTATGTTTTTCCCTCCCATCTTTATAGAACCTATAAAAAATTACTTATGAATATTAGGTGGGATATAAAGACAAAAAGATGATTAAGTCCTAGAATATAGAAAGAATAACAGTAAAAAAGGAAATTTTTGACAAGAAATATTAATGAAAAGGAAAATAGATTTTTTTTTTCTTTTAGAATTAATGTAATTATTTAAGAATTTTCACCCTATTTTCCCATGCTACCATTGAATAAATATAATAATAATCTATGTTCATATATTGTAGCAATTAATGTAATGTGTAGTATTGGAAGAGAGAGAGTGCATTATACTGCATATAACAATCATGCATATGTGCATCTTTTACTGAATAAATAAACAAAAAAAGAAAGTTTAATTTTAACTAATATGCTAAGCTACTATTTCCGCTTTCGTCCGTTTATGATTGAAACGATAAGATCAAAAAGATAAATTACAAGAAAAAGCCCCACCGACAGAAAAATTTTTTCTTATACCAATTATTCTTAGTAATGAGATAGAGACTTATACAAATTTATTGAACGATTATTTACAATAGACTAGGAACATCAGCTAAAGACTATGCCAGAAAATTAGACTACTACATGTTGACATATTTATTAAGACAAGAAAAATTTAAAGGAAAAATATAAAAAAATAGAAAATACTAAGTAATAAAACAAAATCTTATGATAATCGACAAAAACAACATTGCTTATAAGGTCGTAAATAAACATAAATGGAAAGCAACACAAAAAATTGAAAGCACAATAATAAATTATCTATTTTTTATCGTAAACATAAATTGTAAATTAATTGACTATCATATGAAAAGAAAATGAGGGAAACGAGAATAATTAACAAACTCAAAATGAAAACCAAATTCAAAAATTTTTAATTGATGACCAATAAATAATTACTATATGTGTTATACGTAATTAGTAAACAGAAATGAACTTACCAAGATATTATTATTAATGTAATAACAATAATCAATTGAAAAATAAGAATATAGACCTGGAAAAAAAGGCAACAGAAAAAAGATAAAATGCAAAATAGATAATCATGAAAAAAATTTTTTTCTACTTTAAAAATGGCTATTGTAAGAATTAAAATATAACAATACAATAAATATACTACTTACTGTACTGAAAAAAAAACTTTTTACAATTTGTTTATTTCTTTTTATGTGATGTACTTTTTTTTTCTCTTTTTAAAATTTCCCCATACTTGCTAAACTATAATTTAAAAAACTGCCTCCCTAATTTCCCCTATATTGGGTGATCATAATTATTTCACTTTATTTTATTGATCACTTATAATATTATGTATAATTTATTTTTTTCTTTATTTTATTTTTAACAATCAATTACACTTCCTTTTCTAAGAGTGGTTATGGCTTTTAGACATCGGCATCGATTTCTATTATGATTCTTCTCTTATTATTTTACACTTTTTGGGCTTATGAAATTCAATAAAATAATATTGTTATTTTATTGGCATTAGTCATAAAATCATAGGTATAATCAATTGAGAAGAATTTTTTTAAAAAAAAGTTTGTTTTCTTCTCGGTTTTTAATAATTCATCTAATGTCCCCCAAAAATAACGATTTTTTATATTCCTTTATATACAGATATGATTAATATATAAGACATAGTTTATATGTTTATGAGGCTATAACGAATTATTTCTCATTATTTAATAATCATAAAAAGAAAAGCAAGAAGTATTTTATTATAATAATAAAAAAAAAAGAAAAAGAAAATCAAGATAAAAAATTTATCTTTTCTCTTTCTTTTCCTTTATATAATAATAGTTTTACCCTTTTTGATTTTCTATAAATTTTCCCTTTAATACTCATCGTTTTCTTTTAAATATTTTTTTTCTCTTTCTTTAATGGCTCGGCTTGGAGAATTATAGCAAATCTACTGAAATAGGATATATTATCTTATCTTATATTATTTATATTATATTATAAATAACTGCGTAATCCTCCTTTATGATTATTTCAATCATTGATTTCAAACTTCACTACAATAACATAGACACATTATAGTTTTTTTATTATTTCAAGAAAAATATTTAAAAAGAAAGGAATTACATTAAATACTAAAAAAAAGAACAATGGCAATCAAGCTAAAACATCAATATTTAGTGGAAAAGGATAGAAATACCAAATATCAATGGGCTTGCTTTGGTATCTTCTTTGGTGCCTTTTTTTTCCATGGACTTTTCTTCTTTTGGCTACCATATTATTTAAGAGCAAGAACTTCAAAAGATCAAAAGGGATTCTTTACAAGAAAATATTTAAAATTTCTTAATGTTTGGATACTGATGAATGGTTGCATCAGAATACCAATACCTTTTACTGACAAAGGCTTTTATTTTCAACCTTCATTAATCTTAGTTTCCCTTATTTATATTGCTATACTCGGAAGGTTTAGTTACATGGAACTTAATGATATCACTTATGAACCAAAAAGATATCTCGTTGGAAAAAGATTAGGGAGATTATCTGTGGGCCAACTTCCTATGATTTATTTGCTAGTCACTAAAAATAATTTCTTGTGTGCAGTTTCTGGCTTAACTCATGATCGTCTTCATATTATTCATAAATGGGTTGGTAGACTTGCTTGGTTAATTTCAACTATTCATTTATACATTTGTGCAAGCTATTGGCTTAATTTGGGCATTGATATTATGATTTATATTCCACCACAATATTTTGGAATGATTGCTTATGCATCAATGTGTTTCTTAGCCTGGGCTTCATTAAGGTTTGTTAGAAGATTAGCTTACGAATTCTTTTTAATTCAACATAGAGTCTTTTCTTTTATTTTACTTTTATTTCTCTTATTCCATGCTGGGGTTTCAAAAGCCGGTATTATTGTTGCTGTACATCTTTTAGTCCTTGATAGAATTGTATCAAGAATAATTGTAGTTGTTCAAAAATACAAGTCGCCAACTAGAGGAATGTCCAGATTTGAAATTTTAGACGATGATACTATGAGAGTCTTTATTCCAGTTAAAGACCAAGCTTATGTTAAACCTTTAAGATGGTTCGATGCAATTTTTATTAATACTGACACTTGGAAACCAGGTATGCATATTTTCTTAACTATTCCTTCTATTTCCAGTAGTCAACAACATCCTTTCACTATTGCTTCAATTCCAGATTCAGGAGAAATGGCTTTAATTATCAAGAAAAAGAAAGGTTTCACTAAAAAATTATTTGATAAAATTTTGAAGACTAATGAAATTTCATGTATCGAAGGAAACAATGAAGATGAAGGCACTAAAGATGATGCATTCCAACCAAAGTCTAAATTTGTTCAATATAAGGAAATTCTTGTATTTTATTTGACTTTTCCTATTAAATTTGTTAAACAATGTATTAAACAATACATTTCCAATCCTTTGAACAATGTTATTAATACACATCTTGCTAAGTCTGAACCAATAACTATTGTTGAACATTTAAATAATATATGCCCTAATGAAATATCAAAATTGAACACTGATGTTAGCTTTAAAGCGTTGATTAATGGTCCTTATGGTGGTATTACTCAACCTTTGATTACTTTTGATACTTGTGTCTTTGTTGCTTCTGCTACCGGAGGTACTTTTGTTTTACCAGTTGCCTTAGATTTATTAAAAGATATTCAAAGAAGAGATGTTCAACAGGATTATTTATACAGACCTGGCAAGGCTGTTATTAAATTGTACATATCTTTCAAATATATCGAAAATATTCAATGGTATGACTACATTTTGAAAGAATTCATCCCATTCTTGGAAAATAATAAGATTAAAATTACTTTTTTCATAACTCAAGAAAACGATACCTTCATCTTATCAACTACTGAAAATGATACCGCTAATACTAATACTACTACGGAAAATAATACTACTAATGAAACTGATAATACTACTCACGATAAGAGTGAAAAGGCTAGATACAGTACCCATTCCTTTGATTCTGAAAATTCTTCAGTTTCTTTTACTGAAAGGTTGATTAAAAGTGGTCTCATCAATGTTGTTTATAATAAAAGAATGGATGTTGAAGAAATTATTGGTGATACTGCCCGTGATATTGCTGAAGAACCTTATGGATCTGATAAATCTTTGGCTATTATTGGTTGTGGTTCTTATCAATTAATGGCTTTAACTACTCATAAATGCCAAAAATTCAGATGGATTAAGAATGCTCCTGATATTTATTGTTACACTGAATGTTTCTGAATTTAATACTTTTTAGTTTTTTTTAGTTTTTTCTGTTTCTCTCTCTCTCTATATATAATTGTATGAAGGTTTACTGGGGTTTATTTTATGTTATTATGATTTATATATTTCTCTATGCTTTATTTATTTTTTTTTATATTTTTTTAATTATATATACTACTATTATACTTAACAAATCTCTTGAAAATCTGTATGCCCAGTATCTTTCCTATGACGAATGAGTTCTTTTTCCCCGTTAAAAATAGAGTTGCACTTTCGGCAAATAACATGGATTCTATTTAAATCAGTAGCATATCCAGTATTTCTTAACAATAAACTCATTTGTACAGCACTATTAAGAACTTGCTGTGCAAGATTAGTTACTTTTTCAAACACACAAATATCACCATGCGTATTATTTAAAGTATTAATACTTTGAATATTATTATAAGCCAAAGCATCAAAATGAATACCATTATAAAATATGACAATAAATTTTTGATTAGGAACATTTGGTTTATTATTAAAATCATCAATTCTTCCAGACATAATATCTATTGATTTAATATTAACTCCAAAATGAGTAGCAAATATTTCTAATTCTATAGCACCACCCCATGAGTTCCTCTGCATAATCCAATTAACATACGTGCTAGGTTTTTTGCCCAAGTATACTTCATTGTATCTTTGAGGGTGATCAATAATAGTTCTAGCAACAGTGTGACGTAATTGCCCATCTAAATTTTGATCATTAAAGAAACAGTATGCAATAGCATGAAAAAGACATGAATTATCATCCGGCATACTTCTAACAACGCAAAATCCAAATTGATTACATCGTTGATACACAAGTGTCCTGGTTGGCCGAGATTTCTTCTGATGATTTATATTTTTGGGTACTGGATACAGATCCTTTGATGACTTAAGAGGTTTAGTAATTTTTGAGATTAAACTTGACGAGCTAGTATTATTAGTTGATTTCTTAGAATGATTATCACCTGCATTAACAATAGTTATTTTATCACCATTCAGAATTTCTAGTGTGTTTAAAGTATCATCTAAATGTGTTTGCACACTAGCGTGACGAAGTTTACCCCTTGAACCATAGGGTAATGCAAGGTAAAGACTCTCTAATGATGAGGATATAAGCTGATTGACATCAGGATCTTCACTAATAAGAATATTTAATAAATTTGATACTGTTGAGTTTTCATCAATCGAAATAACTTTTGATTTTTTGTTGTATAATATTTTTAATCGAAGTTTTTTTGACATTATGTGATTTATATGTTTGATCTCAATCTACCCATTATTGATACAATATAGAAAGAAAGAGAGGAAAAAATTTTTAGGTAAAAAAGGGTTGAATTAGTTTAATTAAAAACTAAAAATTCAAATCTCTAAAAAAGAAAAAGAAAAGAAAGTATTAAGAGAATCTATTTGATCTGTGTTTGGAAAAATAGGTATATTTCTAATTATTATCAATATATATTTTTTTCTGCATCTATCTTTTTTTTTCTCTCTTTTTCGTTCACTTTTCTTTTCAACCTGGATCTGGATTCCTCAGAGCGTATACAATGCGCCTCTTTTTTGTGTGCGTTATGATGGAGGCAAAAAACAAACAAACGATTTTATAAGATCGAATCTTTCTCCTTCTAAAGAGATTTCCAAAGGACAGATAGGGAAGATAGATTCCTCCTGCTATTGATTCTACTATTGAAAAATTACCATCAGAGATGCGAATTAATAATTATTATTGATGTTCAAAAAAAATATTAAGACATATGATAAATACTCATTGGCTCATATATTAATAATAACAATAAAAGAAAAAAGAAAAAGAAAAAGTACATATATGCAGAAATAGAAAACGAGTACCCATCAATAAATGGTAAAGAAGGGTATTCTGTGCTGTGCGTAAGATGCTTAGCTTTTCATGTTGATATGTGCAATTTTCGTTTCCTATATAACCAAGTAGCAGTACATCTATAGTTTAGAAATAAGCAATTTGACAAATCTAGAGGTTTTTTTTTTTTTTTTTTATTATTATTATTATTATTATTTTTTTATTTATCTAAAATCGAGATAAAAAGCAATAAAAGAAATGTGAGTGTCATTTCATTATGACAAACAATTTTAGTTTAAAAAGGATATTCCTCTTTTTGTAATTGACCATAACATCATAGCAGGTGAAACATTAAATAGTTCTAGTTATATTGAGTATATCACGTGCAATACAATAATTACCAAACACCGAAGAAAAAAAGGAGCCAAATGAAAGAAATAAAAAAGCTATATAAAGAGGTAAAAGAGGCATCAATTTCAAGGATTTCCCACAAATAAGTATTTTATTTTTCATTTTTCATTTCTCATTCTTTCTTTTACTCACTTGTCGTCGTCTTTTCCACGAATCACATTCAATACTGCCTCTTTACTTTTAAAAGGCATACAAAACATTTATTTTACTTGACTCTTGTCGTCCTATATTCAAAAATGGCACAACAAAAATATTTAAAATTGGCAAATGATTTAATAAGCAAACATCGTAATTTCTTATTAGCCAAATCATGGTGTCCTGATGTTAAATATGCTATCAATGTTTTCAAAGAAAACAAAGTCTATGATAAATTCTATATTTATGAATTAGATAAGTTACCAAACCAATCTGAAGCTTCAGAAATTGAGAAAGCATTCACTGAGATTGCAGGAAAAAAATGGGTTCCGGCAATTTTCCTCCAAGGGAAATATTGGGGCAACGAACAAGACATTAAGATTTTGAAACTGAATGATAAATTAGAAGAATTTCTTAATAAAATTCAATGAGTATTATTATTAAACTCAGTAAGGTGAAAAATATATTAATATATCTTATAAATATAGAAAAAGAAAGAAAAAAAGGCTTTTATGTCATATTTAGTTCATTGTTATTAGTTATATAAGAAAAAAAAATATACATTCCTACCTTATTTTTCCTCTTCAAAATCTTTGGACCCAATATTTAGTATTCAACATGCTTTCAAAATTTATTCAAACTTTAATCAATTATAAGGCACTTTACTACGAGTTTAGTAACTGCCACCATGTTTTTCATTAAAAATACCTAGATCTATATAAAAAAAAGATTTTTTTTTTATTTTATTGCTCTCTGTTTTATTTATAACTTATAGATAAATTTGGAAATTACTAATTTTTTTCAAACTCAGAATATGAAGGCTTAAGAACGGCAATTGTATGTCAACTGAAGAAAAATTCAATCGGCAATTTTTCAACATTACATTTACATTAAGTGTTATTTTTAGGTACTATTTTAAGAATATGTTCAATTTTATATAAAAGATCCTAAATGCCCATTTCATAATCATTTATTTTCTAATATTTTTAAATTATTATTTATTTCCATCTTAATTTCTCTATTCAAAATAATATTATAGTATTAATTGTTATTCTCAATTTCATTCGTTTTACTTAGTTGTCAAATTTTATAATTGATATAATAATATCACCTACTTTTTTAATAACACATACTTTTATATCAATAATAATAAACAAAGAAAACTACATTTTTTTAAATCAAACAATCAAAACAAAAACAAAAACAAAGCTAGTCAATAAATAAAAAGAAAAGAAAAACAAATCATAATGTTGTATATCTTAACAGTATTATTAGCAATTTTGGGAATAGCTAATGCCAAATTTAATGTCGCCTCAAGAAAAAATGTTGCAGTCTATTGGGGTCAGAACTCTCTTGGTTCTTTATCAGGTGGTACATACAATGAAAAGAATCTTACTGAATATTGTCTTAGTGACAATGTTGATATTGTATTACTTTCTTTTTTAAACTCTTTTGGTAATGACACTGTTCCAACTTTATCTATTGATCTATGGGAATATTCCAGCACTAACCAAGTTATTCTTACTGACTTAGCTACTCAAGTTCAAAAATGTCAAAAAGCCGGTAAACTAGTCTTATTATCTCTTGGTGGTCAAAGTGGTAATTACGGATTCTCAAGTGATGAAGAAGGTTACAACTTTGCTGAAACCCTTTGGCAAATGTTTGGTGAAGCTAATTCCACCCAATATGTTAGACCTTTAGGTGATGTTATCGTTGATGGTTTCGACTTAGATATTGAAAACAATGACGATACTGGTACTGCAAGTTTAGGTAAAAGATTAAGAGAACTTTACGAAGGTGGCTCTAAAAGATACTATCTCAGTGCTGCTCCTCAATGTCCATACCCAGAAGAATCTTTAGGAAGTGTTTTAAATGAAACTTACTTAGATTTTGCTTTCATTCAATTCTATAACAATAAATTGAATTGTGATGCGAATACTGATTATTTTAATTGGCAATCATGGGCTAGCTACGCTCAAGATGTTTCTAAGAACAAAGATATCAAATTATACATGGGTCTTCCAGGATCTTCAGGTTCTGCTACTTCAGGTTATTTTGATGATGAATCTCTTTTGAAAGAAAAAGTTAAATTAGCTTCTGCAAATGCTACTTTCGGTGGTATTATGATCTGGGATGCTTCTACCGCTGAAAATAACACTGCTGTCAGTGGACATAATTATATTAAACTTGCTAAGAAAATTTTGAAGAGTAATTTAGCTTCTAAATTCTATGCTAACGGTACTTACGAAACTGCATCTTCTGGTTCTTCAAAGAACGTTTCTTTCAACGTTTCACAATTGTTATTTATAGCCACTATAATGGTTGCTGTCAACTTCTTCTAATTAACCAATCTTATATTTCTTGCATTTTAATCTTTTTTCTTTCTTTTCTTTATATTTCAGTTCTTTGTTCAAACACTTTTTTCTACATTCCTTTTTTCTTAATCCTTTGTTTCTTCAACACACACACACACAAAAAAAAAAAGAGATGGCCTGGTGTCATGTGTACATTATATACAAACTTTCTACCATATATAATATAGTATAATATATTGTTATTATTAATTTTTTTTATCTAATTTATCACAATTGTAAGGATTACTTGAATATTGTGTTGAAAAAAAAATAATTTTTTTATTACAATTGTATGTATATTCCCGCCTTAAAGTTTTTAAAAATTGAAATCATATTTATTATTATTTAGTTTGGTGTTAAGAGAGATAGATAGATGGATAGATAGATAGATGGATAGATAGATAGATAGATAGATAGATAGATAGATAGATAATAATTTTTCTTTCTTTATATTCATTAATTGGTCTTTTGTTGAGAATCTGCGTCAGTTAATTCAGTACCAAAGATAATATCCCAGAACTTACTGGTAACCCCGAAACCCAATTCATAATTTTTATAGTGATGTTCCAAATGATATTTCTTTAATTCTTGTAAATATTGAGGCAATTTAGAATGATGTAAACTATAATGAGTCAAATCATAAAGAATGTAACCAAAATGACCACCAGCAAAACCACAACAAGCATAAGGGAAAGGTAATAATAAAAATACCAATTTATAGAATGGGAATGCAAGAATAACAAATAAAGCAGGAGGCATAACAAGCCTGTATCTGTCCATAGGTAAGAAATGATGAACACCATGCATAAGAAAATGAAGAGTGAATGCAATACTATTATTTGGAAGTTTTCTGTCAAGATGAAAGAGGAAACGATGCAAAATATATTCAAGTAAAGTCCAAACAAAAAGACCAATACCAAACATACCAAAGGCAACTAAGGCAGATAGTTGTTTGTAACCTGTTCTAAATAACCAAAAGTTAACTGGAAGCCAAACTAATGGTACAACCCACCAAGCAGTAAGAGAAAGAGGTTCTAAGAAATTACCAAATATTGGAGCAGAACCTTTACCATAATGTCTAGGTCTATGTATTTGATCCACATAAAAATCTTTATCGAAATCACTAAATAACACTTGTACTAATAAAGGTTTATTCAAGTCTAAGAATTTATGATTTTTATAATCTTGGGAATAATCAGTTTGAATTGATAATTTATCATAAGTTGGTAAATGATCTAAAGAGGTAGGATCATAATTTTCATCATCATCATCTTTTGATGGTTTAACATGAACTTCGTGATTTGGATTAGTTAATAATCTTTCAGCTTCATCTTTAGTAGCAAGATAACCTATAAGATAAGCTTCATCCAAAATTTCATAAGAAGATTCAGAATGAACATGAGACATAACATCGGCCATAATAGCAGTAATATCTTTACCAGCATGTTCAAGAATAATTTCAGAGCCACCAGGATGTTCTTCAAGGAAAGAAGTAACATCATAAACTTTACGATTGAATAAAGTGACCCAACAATCGTTTTCCTTGTTATGGGAAGTGACTTGATCAACAGAATATAAAGGTAAAGTGGACATATTAGTGATATTTGTGGAAATTGAAAAATGAAGAATAAAAAAAAACAGAGAAAGAAGATGAAATAAAAGATTAAAAAGGAAATAAAAAATGAATTAAAATAAAGGATAACGATGAATATAATGATGATAAAATAAAATAATATATAATATAAAAAAAATATTCACTAGGAAATAAATAAATAAATAAAAATAAATAAATAGAAATCAATGATTATTTATGCGATCACATTATAATTTATTTACATAAAAAAAAAAATTTTTTTTTCTTTTATTTTTTTTTCTCGTTTAGATCCCTTTCCGAAAATAGCCATTAACATAATGAGAAATAGGAAAAACTTCATAAAAAAAATTTTTTTTTCTTTCCTAATGATTAGTGAAAATTGACACATACACACAGAAGAGAGAGAGGATGAGTAAATAGCGAAAGAAAAATAGAATATAACAAAAAAAGAAAATGAAACAAAGCTGAACTTTCGTGGAGGTTAAAAATTTTTTGTCGGTATGCTCGATAGATGGTAATATGAAAAATGATTGTACTATACCACGCCAGTCTCTTTAACAGAATAAAGGTGATTATTTTTTGTTTTCTTAGAACATTATTGTTTCCAGCAAGTTCTGCGACGGATGTCTTATTGGAACCAATTAGAAAAACTCAGTTAGTAAAGACATAAGTGAAAAAAAAAAAAAAAAAATAAACTACGAATGATTATAGTTTTATGCACAATTAAATGATAATGATAACAATGTTTTATTAATGAATTATATGATTATGTAGAGTCAATCAATAGATGATAAGATGCCTACTTATAGTAAAATAGAGAGTAGCAAATACATTAACAGTGTAGAGAAAATTTACAGGAAAAAAATTTTTTTTAAGACTACACCCCATCGGTGAATTTTCATTTATAGCCACTTTAGACATTCGATTGTATCGGAGGATCACTTTGATTCTTTTTAAATCTGTAATAACTACCACTAGATATCAACTATCAGATATATATTTATGCCAAATGAAATAAATAAATATAAAACTAAATGGGAACAAAATAGAAGAAGAAAAAAACGTTGGTTATTGTTATTGTGAAAATTAAAAGAAAAGAATAGAGAAAAAGGAAAAGCATTAAGGGGTGATTGATGGGTGTGTCCAAGGGTGCTTGTAAATTTAATTCGTAAGAAATAATTATTTTTTTTGGCAGTAATGGAGAGGGATCAGTATTCTTAGTGTAGCAGTCAGTTCATACATATATCACTGAATGTTATCTTATTAGAAGATATTGAAAATTGCACACCAAATCAAAAAATTAGAGAGTGCTATTAGTAAAAAACGAACATATAAATTAAAATTAAAATCAAATAAGAATTTACTAATATGCAGCTATCACTGTCAAAATATTATTATAGTAATTATTAGTATATATACTAACTATATAGTCAAAAGTTTGTATTTGCAGAAGAAAAAAGAAAAAGAAGAAGAAAAAGAAAAATCATTAAGAAGTTTAAAATTATTGTTTTTTTAATCAAGATCAAAGAATCTTTTATTTTTAGTAGTAGCTACTAAATTATCAATTTTTGATGGAGTTCCAGATACAGTTGCAGCATACCAACTACCAGCGGCAGCTGGCGATACAGCGGCAGTAGCATCATTAATTAAAGATGTTCTAATATATGACCAACCTGGAGTAACAGTACTTAAACAATTTAAAGAATTTTTTGCAGTTTTATAATAAGTAACACTACTAGTAGGAAATTTTGGAGTCCATGTTGTGGCAGTGACTTTACTACCAGGTTGTGATTGCATTGGAGCAAATTTAATGATGCCTGTTTGTTTAGTATAAGGAATAGAAAATGATGCAGAAATATCGCCTGTTAATGCAAGAGCAGTGGTCACAGCATTAGCATTAGCTCCATTATTAGAATCATCAAGATGAGTTTCTGCTGGTGGTGGATCTGAACTAATACTTCCTGAAGTTGCAACTGTCCCCGTCATTCCAGAAAGTGAGAATCTTCTAGTATAATGAATAGTAGTCCCCGTTGAATAAGTAGCAACCACTTGAATGAAATAAACCCCTGAGGAACCAACAGCTTTATCAATACTCGCCGTATACGAGTTATCAGTAATATCTGCAATTGCAACTCCACTAGTTATAGCCTTAACAGCAATGATATTAGTATTAGTCCCTGTACATAATGTAAATGTTAATGCAGAAATTTTAGTAATCGAAGGGTCTGACCCATCATCAACCCAACTAACCTTAACTGATGCAGTTCCATCAGAGGCTGAAAAAGTAGATGCTGAACCAGGTGATGATATTGATACGTCTGCTAAAATTGTATTGAAGAATGATGCAAAGTATAATAATAATATTTTGAATATAAGCATAACTTTGGTAATATAGAAAATAAATAAATATAAATAAATAAAAAAAAAGGAGGGAGGCTTATTGAAATTTGACAGAAAAAAAAACTTTATGAAAAACGATCAAGATTAGACAAATAAAAATATTTGTTAAAAGGAAATTATATTATTAAATAACAATTATAAACAATATACGTATAAAATGAAAAAAGAGAAAAAGGGTGAGATAAATAGGTAAGAAGTAAAGAAAAAAAAAACTTCAAAGATGGTGATATATCTTTTTTTCTATTGATTCATAGAAAAAATAATAAATCAAAAAACAAAAGAAACAAAACAAAGGAAAGGGAAAATGAAAGGAAAAATTAGCTTACATAACAGTAGTACCGATATATAGCAAATTTATGTTTGTTGGAGATTGTTTGTGTGTACACCAAAATCTATAGAGTATTATTATTTGAATGATACGCGGTTGATAGTAAAGAGAATGGATAATTCATTGATTAAAATTACTTGTTGCTTTGATGAAAAGTAATTTAAAGAAATGACTACTGTATCGACCGTCATCAACTATTCATTGACCAACTGTAAGTGGGGGAAAGAGCAATACTTGTGTATTGTTTTGCTTTTTCCCTCTTTTTCTTTTCATTTCTCCCCAGACAGATGAAAATAACCCCGAGGAAGACTTAAGCTTGGGATAACCAGCCTATTTATTCTAGCATTCTCTTTCTCCCATACTTCCTACTAATAATTAACTATACTTACTAGTTAGTTCCTTGATATAATTAATATGTTTTAAAATAATCATATAGTTGGTAATCTTATACTTTACCAATAATTCTACATCGTCCTTATAATTCTGATTATACCGAAAAATTAATTAATACAGTGAATAAATCATTCAATAAGATTATTTATTTATTTATATATACCTGCTATTTTAACTATATACTATCATCTATCACAGAAAGTATTTTACTACTTACGGTAATAAACAATGTCCTTTCTTATTTTAATAATAGGAACAAAGATAGAGAGGATGGGATGAATAGTTCCTGATTTTATGTGTAATATAGAAAAATAACGGAGGAAAATTTAAAAAAAGCTCTAAAAATTAAGAAGAAAAACAAGAGAAAAAACAAAATTAGAAAAAAAAAAAAAATTTTTTTTAGTTATATTTTATTTTATAATAGAGAAATCTTTGAATCTGTTGTGTTTCAGTGAATCTTGAAATATATTTTTATTTTTTATTTGTTTTATTATTAATATTTTATTCGCTATCGTTTTGATTTATCATCATTAATATTAGTTATTTGTTTAAGATCAATACTGAAAGTAAAAATAAAATATATCCATAAAATATAACGAATAATATCAACACATTTCATTTATTACGACAGCGTATTTGGCTTCTGTTCATTCATTACTCATAATCTATCTCACACAGGGAAAACCAAACCAACTATTAAGGAACAGCATCAATTTAATTGAGACTACCACTATAATATAATTGAAAAAAAAAAAACAATAATTAATATTTGTTACTAATTTTATCTTTACAAAAAAAGAAAAGAAACGTTTAAATTTAATCATATACTCATCACTTCTTATCTTTTGCGCCATTTTCACATACATCAACCAGAAAGACAAAAAAAAAAAAATAGAATATAATAATAATCATAGTAGTAATAATAATTATGATATTATTAATAAATAATGCAGGCCAATAATAAAAATAAGAAACTTCCGTCAGTGGAACCGCCTCCACCGTTGAAGAATACTTTCAAACGATCATTTTCTGATAATGCTTGCAATTATGAAGCGTCTTCTCCTTCTCCTTCAAAGTTCTATTTCAAGGATGACGATAGCAGTAGCGATGATGAACATGAAACCATTAATAATACTAATAATACTGAAGCAAGACTTCTATTCAAAAGTAAAAGTGGAAGTTCCGCACTTGTTCAAAGCAATACTAATGCTATTAACAACAATCACAACAATAACAACAACAAATCTACTCCTTCAAAAAGCTCAGGTAATAGATTAAAATCTTCAATATTAATAACTAGTAGTGATAATAGTGATTCATTAAATAAGGCAATACTAGAATTCCCCACAGAATCTCCAAATGCTTACTCTTACGCCCATCTTTCACCAAATTCTCTTGCATTGCGTTTAAATGTTCTTAAAAGATCATTAGAAATTCTTATAGATAGACCTGAACTTATTGGCTCTATTAATGCTTACTCAACTAATGCATTGGCAGAATCGGGGATTTCTCCTCCAAACACTCCTATAAATAATACTTCAAATTTATTTAAAAGCCTTAATTATTCCAAAAGAGATAATATGTTTTCGAATTTGAATTCAAGCAATATATCTCAATTTGCTAATAATAATATTAATAATAATAATAAATCAAATGGAGAAAATAAAAACTTTAGTAGATCTTTGAAAACTATCTTTGGGAACAACAATAACAATTCTCCAAATAACAATAACAATAACAATAACAAGAACTCCAAAAGTTCTCATGATGACCATATCAAGATCGAACCAAATGCGTCAAGTGCTGCATTAGCCGCATTCTTTCGTTCTTCGAATAATATAAATAAACTTGATAACTTAAAGAAACAAAGAAGATCAACCTCTTTACAAACTCCGTTTTTAATGAATAATAATCCAATAAGTGAAGACACGGTCTCATATTACTCAAACCCTCGTAAAAGTAGTTTTGATATTTCTACTACTAGTACTACTACATCATCGAAGTCTAACAAGATAGAATCTGATCCTCCAATAATTGATAATAATAAGAATAACCAACAGTCAATAGCCAATCAAGATGCATTATTAGAAGAATATAAAATATACGGTAATATTAAAGAAAAATTGAAAACTATGCTTAAATTGATGAATGATCCTAGTTTCAATATCGTTTCATCATCATCTACATCTACATCTACTAATAACTCTGCATTAATTTCAACTAATAATTCCAATCTTAATTCTCCAAATGAACTGTTCTGCATTGATAATAAGTACAGACCTACATATGAAGGTAATAATAACACAGGTAAAGTTTTACTGAACAAGGATTCAATTGCTTTAAATCTTCATAACCTTTCACTTTCTAATGTCAATGATGAAGCTAAAGAACACGAACTTCAAAAGAAACTTATTTATGCTTTAGCAACACCATTTTACGAATCAATATCCACTAACAATACTCAAAACTTAAACAAAAACATTTCTTATGCAACTATTAATCAATTGAATCATTCTGATTATAACAACAACAGTGGCCTCAATGATAAGAGAAGAAAAAGTAAATTATCTGGAGTTCCAATAACTTCTTCAACTAGTAGTATTAATTTATCCCAATCAATAATATCTGGGATGCCATATGAAGACTCAATTGTCACCACTACTGCTAGACCTTTCCATTCATTATCAACATCTAAAGTTTCTAATCCTCAGGCAATTTTTACTTGTGAAATTAATGATCCATGGAAATTTATAGCTGCGAATGATATTTCTCGTCTAATATTCGGGTTGAATACTAAATTTCCTAATATCAAGAACCTCTCTCTTTTAGAACTTATTGCTGACAATTCAAGAGATTTTGTTAAACATAAATTAGTCAAGAGATTAGATTCAAACTATATTACCAAGGGAAGAAATAGACATTATAATCTGGATATTTTATTCGCTGGTGAAATTGTAGCTGTCAATAATTTCAGTGAAAATGTAATTTGTTGGTGTTCTCTTTGGGCTAAGAAGAAGAATAATTTGATCATTTTAATGTTTAATAAAATTCCTTGTAATTCTCTTGATATATTAATGAAAAATTCTGAATTTAACACTTGGACTATTCAAGATCAGCATGATGTAACTGGTTCATTAGTGAGAGATTCTGGATTTCTACATGATATTATTCTTCATTACGACGAACCAAATAATTTACACTATTTTTCAAATTCATTAAACTCTGATCTTGTTAGTGATCAAGATAAATCCATTAATGATAAAATCGACAAAATCAATGAAAAGAGATACTATACTATTAATTTACAAGGTCATAATTTACCATGTGCCGTGTATACATTGAAGCCTTCTCGAGAATCTCAGCTTTTGTTTAAGATTCATACTTTACCTTATATCGCCGGTATTTTTATCGTTTCATCAACAAGTTATAAAATTTTATCGTATAATCGTTCAATCTCTAAAAACTTGTTTGGTTATGATGATTTATTAGATGAACCAATCAATAAGATTATTCCCCAATTTACTAGATACTTTGAATATGCTACATCACTGAAAGAATCTAATAATTTTTTTCAAGATTTATTAACTAAATCAAGCCCTGAAAGATTAAAAGATCATTCTGAAAAATCAGTATTACCAGGTTTGGTTTTGCCTGAACATTTCTTTAGAAAAATTAGAGCTAAATTTGATGCTCATGATAATCAAGTAAATGGTAATCTTCTTATGGCTCTGGATCAGTTTGAAGAAGATTTATTTTTGAATTCTAAAGGTATTCATGGTAAACATCATGATGGTTCAACATTAATGATTGATATTCAACTTAGAGTTTCTTCAATAGATACTTTAGTTATTTGGGTCACATATACATCTGATTTACCTTGCCATGAAGATCCTGAAGCATTCACATCACCATCTGCTAATAATGGTAATTTCCCTACTATTCCTCCAAATATTATAGTTCACGATACCAATACCAATAACGGTGCTACTGGTTCTGTGACCACTGAAACATTGAATAGATCTAACTCAAATAAAGGTAAAAAAGTTGTCAAATTTTCAGATACGAATCTCTCTGATAAAGGCCATAAATCGTCTGATGCAGAGGTTAGTTCACGAACTAGTTCTTCATCATTAGTATCTAACTCAACTAGAAACGTAACATCAATTCATAGATCAAATTCATTATTAAGTGATTTAAGTGATCATCATAACAATAAACACTGTCATAATGTTAGCGGGACATCTGGAAATAGCTTTAGTGGAAATAGAACTCCTCGAAGAGATTACTTTGATTTAGGAGATTTTGATTCTGCTGCATCACCTTTTGATAAAATTAATTTTGATAATGATACTGAAATATTAAATGATAGTACTGCTGCTACATCCGCTACTCCTAGTAGTAGTGGAGGTGGCGGTAAAAGTGGTAAAAGTGCCATTATTCATGATTTACAAACTCCAGTATCTGCTGGACCTTTAGAAGAAGAACCTATAGATGAAACAGCAATCGAAACTTCTGTTGTTGCTACTGCTGCTACCATCACTACATCAACTACAACTACAACAAAGACTGTAACAAAAACTACATTAGTGGACTTAGATTCTAATCTCACGGATGGTGATACCCCAACAACTGCTGAAAGAACAATTGAATCATCAACGACTGCATTATCTTTTACAAACAATAAGCCTGCTAATTTAGTAATTTCTACAGACATGAAAGAATCGGTTGCACCGACTGCTGAAATTGTTATTCGTTCCGAAAGAGAACTTCAACAACTTGAAAGCGAATATTTTACTAAATGGGAATCTGAATGTAAATTTTTCCCGCCATTTGTTGGCAGTGGCAGAAGAAAGAAAAGTATTGATGATTACAAAGTTATTAGAAAAATGGGCCAAGGTGCTTATGGTAAAGTATTACTTGCTTCAAGAATTGGCGATCCAAACTATGAAATTATTCTTAAATGTATTTTCAAAGAAAGAATTGTTGTTGATACCTGGTGTCGTGATCGTAAATTAGGAACTATTCCTTCAGAGATTCAAGTCATGGCATATTTGAATCAATTTCATCATCCTAATATTTTGAAACTTTTAGATTTCTTTGAAGATGATGAATGCTATTACATTGAGCTTCCAATACATGGTGATCCACCAGCAATTGATTTATTTGATTTTATTGAAATTAAAAAATCTTTAAGTGAAACTGAAATTAGGTACATTTTTCGTCAAATTGCCCTGGCATTAAATAATTTACACGAGAATGATGTTGTTCATCGTGATATCAAAGATGAAAATATTATCATTGATGACGATTCTGTGGTTAAATTGATTGATTTTGGTTCTGCTGCTTATGTTAGGAATGGTCCATTCGACGTGTTTGTTGGCACTATGGATTTTGCTCCTCCAGAAGTTTTAAGTGGTAAATCTTATGTAGGTAAACCACAAGATATCTGGTCTTTAGGGGTGTTGCTTTACACTATAGTTTACAAAGAAAATCCATTTTATAATATAGATGAAATTATGGAAGGTGAACTTCGTGTACCTTATATTCTTAGTGAAGGTTGTATTTCATTAATTAGAAAGATTTTACAACGTGATGTTGACAAGAGGCCAACAATAAGGGAAATTTTGAATGACGCTTGGTTGCAAATATAATGTAATAAAATGCAATTTAATTTTATTATTATTATGATATATATTTATTTATTCATTTAGCTTTATTTTTTTTTTGTTTTATGCTTTTTTAACATTTTTTTTGTATTTTACACCCTTATTTTTTATTTATTTATTTTATCGATTATGTTTTTTATTTTCATTATTCATCATATACTATATAGTAAGTTTCATATTATTTTTTGATTTTGCTAATCATATCATATATATTGAATTTATTTAATAACTTATAATAGGTGTGTTTAGCAAATAATGGAGAAATGTATTTAAAACAAAATATTTTTTTTTTTTTTGGTGTGAAAGAAAAAAAGTATTAAAAAAAAAAAGAAAAATGTCCTTGACAACATCAAATAGTAAGTCTTATTTTTGCTGAATCTAATATAGATATATAATTACAATAATACACCAGTAAAATGAGTACCGCGGATGTTGAGAAGATATCATTAGATTATACCAATCTTCAAGCTAGTGAGTATATAATATAAAGATCAAATATAGATCAAAGAGTTTTCAGATATACTAACAATTTTCTTGCTCTTTTCCTTTTTTTAATAGGTTTGAATGAAGTCATACAAGCAAGAACAAAATTAGAAACTCAATTTCAAGAGAATCAAATGGTTCTCACAGAATTTGAATCTTTAGCTAAGAAGCCAGTGGAGGATCAAAAAGTATTCAAGCTTGTTGGACCTGTGTTATTACCAGAAAATTTTGAAAATAGTAAAACCACAGTGACAAATCGGATAAATTTTATAACTGATGAGATCAAAAGAGCAGAACAGAAAATAAAAGATTTAAATGATAAGTTAATCGAAAAGAGAAATGATTTAATGAAAATTAGGCAAGGAACACAAGCAGAAAAGTAAACATTTCTGTATTTTAATCTGATCTATAAATATATAATGTTATTAAATACTACTGTTAATACATGCTTAATTACCACAAAATCTAAACCAATATTGAAATGAAATAAGATAATTTAATATTTTTTATTTTTTATTTTATTTTTTATTCATTTTTTTTTAAAATAATAGTTATGAAAAACAATATATATGAGTAAAGGAGATGATTAGAGTAAAGTAATAGCAGTGTTGTAAAGGAATTGATCGATAAAAGAATTATTATGGATTATAAACAGTTTTGACGGAAAAAATAATAATAAAATAAATAAAAAGAACATCACCAGCATTACCAAAATTAAAAATAGAGATGAGCTTTTTTTGAAAAAAAAGCACAAATAAAAATTAAAAAGACAAAAAGAAATGAAAATGGTGATCAGAAAGAAGATAGGCTTAAAATTGATAATATTATTTTTAGTAAAAATATGTGAGTATCTTTTTTCTTCTTTTTTATTTTCTTTTCATAATATAGATGCTCACCTTCTTATATGTTCTAGTTTTCTTTGTCAGAAACAGACGTATTGATTTATTCAGTGATGCTAACTTTACTCAATGCTAATTTAATTTCTTCAGTTGATTTCTTAGCAAAGAATTGGACATCAATATCTTTGTCTCGGCTGAGTTCTTCTAAGTTTGGATAGATATTTTCCTTTATGATCTTGACCACTTTTTGTTTTTCAGGAGCAGTTAATTTAGTGACATATTTAGTCTTTTGAAATTTCTTGACTTCATCTAATTCTTCAGTATCATCATTATTGGTAATAGCATCACTCTTACTGTTCTTTTCTGCGTCTTTACCATCATCTTCTTTTTCCAATTTCAATAATCTAAATGCAATTTTCTTATAACCTTTAGCAACATTAAATTTAATATTTGGAACGGAATCTTTAGAGGTTTTATTTAAATATTTCAAAATTTCATTGACAATAATATCATCACTTTTAATAACATCAACTAAAGAGATTAAAGTGAATAAACAGGTAATTCTATAAATAAAGTGGTTCATAATAGAATTGTTGACATTTTCTATATTTGATCCTTCCATAACATCATTTTCTTCGTTACCTTCTTCATTACCATGTATGTTAGAATCTGGGAATAAATCTGGATTTTCCTTTTTATAATCAATCAAGATTTCATCAGATAAAATTTTTCCAATGATTTCCTTTTGGGCCCATTCGTCACCAAAGACTTCAGTTAATCTAGTCAAGTTTTCAACAGCAGCTTCTCTAATAGTATATACTGAATCCCACAACCATGACATACACAAGTTACTTAAAACGTTATTAAAAAATTCAATACCAAGTTGTTTGGATAACAATGGTATATATTCAATGATAGCTAATCTCACTCTCCATTGCTTATCTCTAGCTAATTCAGTAATAGCTGGTAATAAAGAGTTAGATAATAATTTAATACCAATAACATCATTGACAGTAGTTAAGTTACTGATAATATTCAATCTAACTTCTGGGAATTCATCATTTAACATTTCTAAGAATATGTTCAATAAATAATCAGAAGTAGGTTTCTCGCCTAAAACAGGAGCTAAGCCAGCAATTTTAGAGGCTAAGGCAGATCTAACTAATTCATTTTGATCATTTACTAAATCTTCCACTTTTGGTATAATCTTAAGAATAACATTGGAGTGATCTATTAATTTTGCATAACTTGGGATTTGTTTTGAAATAGATTTTCTAACTTCAGCTTCATTATCTTTTAAGAGGGCAATGAATTTAGTTAGGATCTTGTCATTTAAATCAGCTTGAGTGAAGTATTCAACAATATCAGAAAATTTCTCAGAAATCATGTATCTGACTCTCCAACTTTCATCATTAGCTAATTTAAGGAAACTTTCTAATAATTGAGTATTGTGAGATTTATCATTTCTGACAGTATTAAAAAAGTTAATGATGGCTATTAAAACATCAATAGATAAAAATTTAACAGAATCTTGCTCATCATTAATTAAACTGTTAAACATTTGAAAAATTAAGTTCCAGTCATTAGCATTTGAAGGCTCAGACGAAGCGTATTTTTCTTTTTCTAAAGCTTTGATACTATTTGGTTCTAAATTTGGTAAAGTATTTATAATATCAGGTAAACTGGTTGCAGCGGCTCTTCTTACCATTGGAGTATCATCTTTAATTAATTTTAAGTATAAAAATAATAATTCTTTTCTAGTGCCAATATCTACTTTAGCAATTGCACTCTTGAATAAACCACATGATGATACTCTTGAAGAAAACCAATCAGCAGTTGCTAAGTTATTAATAGTAAGCAAAAATTCATTATTTAATTGAGGTAAGTTTAAATGGTCAGCAATGTCATTTAATGAAGCAATAGCCTTATCTCTAACAACAGGTTCTTCAATAGCAGCTAAAAATTCTAATGTTGGTAATAAATAAGTAGCGTATTCTTCACCACCAATTAATGGGATAAAGCTACTATTCAATTGTTCGGCTAAAACAGCAAAAACTTCGTCTTCATCATCATGGGCTACTTCAAATAAAAATGGTAAAAGTTCATCTCTAGCTCTTTCCGGTCCTAATGCAATAGCAATGGTGTCTAAACGCTGCATAGCAGCAACACGATTAGCAACATCATCATGCTTTAATTCATCCATTAAAAGAGCTAATGGATAAAGAATATCACTGATGTTATCAGTGTTTGAGTTCAATTGTTGAACTTTAGGGGTTGATTCAAAGTCCATCGTTTTAAATATTAAAATAATTTAAGTGCGCTTTATATAATTCCACAATATTTAATGAAATGATCTTTTTTTTTAGATATATGTATATTTGTATTTTATTGATTATCTTTTTCAAAATCTAGTCACCTATTTATATAGTTGATGATGATAACTTAAAGTAAAATCTTATATCACTATTAGTGCTTTGATATCTATAACATAAAATTAACTAGTAGGTGAAAAATTTGACGATTCTCTTTAGTTTTTAATCTCTTGAGAAATAGCAAATGAAAACAAAAAAGAAATAACAAAATAAAACAAAAATGAATCAAAAGAAGAAAAATATATAAATTAAAAAGAAGGATATATGATTATATCTTTAAGTAATGATTATTATTTTATAGAATTTGTTTATATAAAGATATATATTTCGAATTAATATGTTTTGTTTATCATGAAACCTTTTGGTATTTTTAACTATCTGTTCTTTTTTTTTCCTGCTGTTCAAAATCTTCGATTTTTTTCTTCAATTATTTTTTTCTGAGTAACAACAAAAAACCACCACATTAAACAGTAACGTGACACACCACGTGATTATAATACAAGTTTTTATAGAACTCGCTATTGATAGCATAATTTTTTTTTCAGATGGCTAAAACATAAATATATTTCAGAAAACAAAAATCGTGTTTATTTGCAATTAAACAAATTATATAACTAGGAAATAAGCATGTAAAGAAATGTTTATTAAAAATGAAAGCAACGCAAGTATAAAATTAAAATAAAAAAAAAATATAGATAAGGAAAAAGAAAGACAAAATACTCAATATAACATATAGATCACAAAGGATAAATGAATTTTTCGTTTTCTAAATCAGTTAAATCTAAAACAGCTAAATTAACATGGACTTTCTCATAATCTTTTTCAACAAAATACAGATCATCAGAACTAGAATCATTTTCCAATCTTGCAAAATTTCTTTGTCTCAAAATAAACCAAATAATAATAGCAATTAAAGGAGCAATAAAAAATGACAAAACAATTTGAACAATCCATGCTGGAATATATCTTGGAGCATCTTTTTCTCTCCAAAGTTGAGGTGAAATAATATTACTAACTGAGTAGGCAACCATGACCATGGAATTTCTCACCAACTTCTTAGTATATCCTGATGCAGTAGCAGCACTCCAACTGAACATTAAAATCCAAGGAACACCAAATGCAGGGCTAGCAAGACAAAGCATAGCAAGAAGAGCAATATTTTCATTCCAGGATATAGTAGCAAGTGCTATAGAACCAACAAAAGATGGAATTGTCCAAATTACAACAGACCAAGCAGTAATATTTTCGAAAAACAAAAGTAAAGTCGTAGCACTGACACAGAGAAGAACAGCAAAACCACCTGATGCAACAGACACAAGAGTAGAGTCTAAATTAGTAATTCTACCGATAGACTCAAATAAAAGATTTTGCTGATATGGTAAATTGTTTGCAAGTTGTTGCAAGAGAAAGAATAAAGCAAAGAGCCATGATATAGGGTCTTTAAGACATTCAATCATTTGATTATATTTGAAAATTTTGGTAGCAATTGAGGAACCTGTAGTTCTTTGAACACGGCGAATAAGCCATATTTTTTCTTTTGTAGAAAGAAATTTGGCATCAGTTGGGTTGTTTGGGTAGACAAATAAAAGAAGCACTGTTAAAAGGAAGGTACAACCACCAATAATGATGATAAATATTTTCCAAATATGAATTGGAGGGTTTTTAATATTCAAAACACCATAAGCAATGAAACCAACTGGGATTGTAACACCGACACAGGTTGAATAGAAAATTGGAGCAGTGGCAGCCTTTTCCTTTTTTGTAAGGAATTGACCCATTGTAGTATTTAAAATAGTTAATACAAGAGATTCTGAATAACCAAGGAAAAATCTAATTGCATAAACTCCTTGATAATTGTATAATGTACAATGAAGGAAAATAATCACTGTCCACACAAAGGTGATAAAAGTTAAAAGACGACCAATAGGAAGCTTTTGGATAAAGAATAGGTTACTTTGTCCAACAATATAACCAACATAGAAAAGTGTATTTGAATTGTTATATTTGTTTTGAGTTAATCCAGTATCATCCCAAAATTCAAAAATAGAAGCATACGAAGCAACGGCTTTATCAGAGTATAAAATAAGATTGACAAGTGATGTTAAACTGACAATTATCCACATAAGTTTTCTACCAAGTTTACGATCTTCTTCAGGAGTTGCTTCTGGAAATTCAGAATTGTGTTCCTCGAGAAATGCAAGAGTTATATCTGCATCTCTAGACTTGATTACTTTTGACATATCTAATTAATAAATTATTTGATATATAAGTATATCTGATATCAATATTACATAACTTTTTGTAAGAAAATGAAAAAGAAGAAGAAGAACAGATAATTTTAAGATAGGAGCAGAGACTAGGATATTTATATTGAAATTTCATTATTATTTCTCACTAAATCAAAATTTTATCAACATAAAAAAATATCTCAGATTCTAAATAAGAAGAAGCATAGTACCATAGAAATATGTACTATTTACAGTTTATTTGTTATATATCTGTGACCATTTATCTTCCATGTATTTAGTCATCGCATCAAATTTCAGATTTTTTCAAATGTCTCGAGGGATTGCATCATCGAAAAATGGAAATATGAATAATCACTATGAAAACGCACTGCTGCAAACACCGAATTGTGTAAAAACTTTACAAAGATAAATTACATAACTGATTGACATAAGGGGCCCAATTACCTATTGAACACAAGACATAAATGAATAAATTGATAATGCTAGAAAGTAATTGTTATCATTAATAATACTCAAATGCGAAATAAAGGTTCACAAACAACAACATTGAACAAAAAAAATTCTTTTTTCCAAACTAAGAATAGAAAAAGAAAAAAAAAAAAAATTTTTTTTTGCACCACCCTAATTAATTATGACATTAAAATAACAGTATAATATTTATTTTACTAATTAGATTATTATTCTTTGTCTCATTTAGTAAACATATTGATATCATTTTATTTTGATCGTAGAAGAAGATAATCGCTATCAATTTGATGATTCATAAATAGAAAATAATAACATGGATTTTTAATTACCAAGAATAATATCCATACTTTTTGTTAATCAAAACACAGTTAGAAATGTCTCGTAAACAAATGATACGTGATTTGTTTATTTAATTCTGTATGAGTTTTCTGTGACTTAATATAGTATTCCATTTATTTTACTGTAGTTGTGGTTTATATCTTGAACAAGCAGTAATAATTAGAGATATAATTGTTATTAAAAAAGAGTTTACACATCGAAAAATAAAAATAGAGTTAGATATTCGAAAGTTATGGTAATCCAGATGAGATAACAGTAAGAAAAAAAAAGAAATTAGAACACAATACCAAGAAAGAAGATTCACATAAATTTGGAAAATATGGCGCTATTAGAATTTAAAAGACCATTAGCTTCTTTTTTCATATGTAATGTAGCTATGCTTTTACTCAGAATAGGTTATTTAAACATTCAAGTACTTTTCAAAAATAGAGATTATGCCTTTTTCGAAATGTCGACATTGTTACTGGTTTTGCTTCTTTATTATATCATGTCAGATGCTGATTAATTCTTGGCCAAGACTTCGCTTTTGTTAGCATTTAACCAAATCTTTTGAACATGATCATAGAGGGGCATCTTGGAGCACCTAGATCTTTTCTTATTTACAAAAAAGACCCTCCATACCATAACATACCAATGGAACGGTACTAATTGAATTTACCCTATTAACTGTTTGTTTCTAAGGGCCCCTTAACCTAACTTCCTGTCAGTAAGTTATTGTTTATTCTTTGGTATTTCATTTCCCTTTTTTTTTTTTTTTTTTTAATTCTATATTTTTATATTGATATTTGGCTTTCCTTGAAGTTGCAACTTTATTCTATTATATTCAACATACCTTATAGCAACCATTGATATTACTGTTATACATTAAATCAATTAATAATGTCATTAGAAAAAGCAGATAATCTTCTTAATAATTCGACGTCAATTTCTAAATTAAATCCGGATTTGGTCATCTCAGTTAGTTTCAAGCATACTGACACCAACTCACCGTTAGATAAATTAATTGCGTTATTAATTGATAATGGATTTTTAGTTCAAGTTAGACCAGGTAAAGGTGACGATCATCTTTTACTTTTTGTTAAAGTTCAACACTCTGCACTTGTCAAAATTATTAAAAACTCTAACATTACTGATTTCCTCTTTGATGTTAACGATGATTTATTTGAAGATAGTGACAAATTAAATGAAAAATTAACACAGTCCGATAAAATCAGAATTATTTACAACTATTTAACAAATGATCCTTCTGAAAAAGGTTTAGGAATCGTTCCAACTATCGGTAAATGGGAAATTGTTGAATCTATTCAGCCATTACATGATTCTTCATTGAATAAATCATTAATCAATAAATGGTCTAAGACTTTATCAATTTCTGAAGATGATATTGATTTGTTGAAATCTCAATATGGTTCTCAAATTGCTCTCTATTTTGCTTTTCTTAAGTTTTATTTGAAATGGCTACTTTTCCCATCTGCTGTTGGTGTGGTTAGTTTTTTTGTTTTCAAGTATAAATTTTCTATTGTTTATACCTTGATCAATTTAATTTGGTCAATCTTTTTTGTACGTGCTTGGGCTAGAACTGAATACAATTATGCTGTCAAATGGGGTACTAAGAATGTTTCCTCTTCTACTTTACAAATTATTAATAAAGATTTTAAGCCAAGTGCCACTATTGAAAATTACATCACTGGTGAAAAAAATTTCAAATACTATCCTTCTTATAAACGTTATTTAAAGAAACTTGCATTCGTCCCTGTTGCTGGTGTATTTGCCATGATTTTAATTATTTGGCAATTTATCTGTTTTTTCGTTGAAATATTCATTAACGAATTGTATGATGGCCCTGGGAAAGCCGTTTTTGGATTAATTCCAACAGTTATGTTATCGGTTTTCGTTCCAATTTTAACATTGATCTATAAATTTGTTGTTAATCAACTTGTTAAATGGGAAAATTACCGTACTGTTCTTGGTCGTGATAACTCTATAAATGAAAAATTATTCGTTATTAGTTTCTTAACTTCTTATATGGCTTTAATCATTACAACCTTTATCTATTTCCCATTTGGTTATTTAGTTAATGACTACTTGTTTGCTATTGAGTTATTTGTTCACGGACGTGTTTCTGCGGGTATCCCACTTAAAGTTGATCATTTTGTTATTAATCCTTTGAGAATGAGTAATCAATTTTTTTTCTCTATTGTTACTAACCAAATTATTGGTTTTGGATTAGAGTATGGTTTACCTTTTGCTCAAAGAATTTTCAACGAAAGAACTGCTGCTATTAAAGTTGCTTATGATTACAACGACTCTGTTGAAGAAAAAGAATATCTTTTGCAAGTTAGAAAAGAAGTTTATGAACTAGGTAATTATGATGTTAATGATGATTTAAGACAAATGGTTATTCAATTTGGTTACTTAGCTTTTTTCTCTCAAGTATGGACTCTTGCACCTGTTATTTGTTTAGTTGTTAACTATATTCAATTCATTGGTGATACAACTAAAATTTTCATGGAAAATAAAAGACCTATTCCAACCAGAATTAGCTCAATTTATCCTTGGAATCAATTCTTATCATTACTAGTTTGGTTATCTTCTATTATTGCACCTGCTATTACTTCTATGTTTAGAGAATCCAAGCAAATTTTAGGCGAAGTTTCTACCGAAACTTTAATTCTTGAAAAATACTCTTCTTCCTCAGTTTCAATTAACAGTTGGTCTTTATTAACTGTTATTATTTTCAGTGAACATATTTACCTAGTTCTTAATTACGTTCTCAGTGTATTATATGATAAGATTGGCTCCAAGGAAAAGACTGAAGACTTAAAATCTTCTTTCCAAATAAAAAAGCACTTTGTGGAAAAATACGTTGGCAGTGATGTTGCTGAATCTGTCAAAGCTTTTGGTGATGAATCTGCTGATGCTAAATGGATAAGCTTAAATGCAGGTAATAAAGAAGCAGTCTTCAAATTAGCTATTCAAGCTTCTAAGAGTATTAAAGTAATTGAAGAAAGCAAGAAACCTCAACCCGAGCAAAGACCAGCTGTTGCTACTGAAACTATCAGTGAAAAAGTTAAGTCTGATGCCACCGGTGCTTCTGTTACAGATTCTTCAAACTTAACTAAGAGAGCTCAACAAGCAGTTACCACAGCCTCTAAGGATGTTGAAATTAAAACTTCAATCTAAGTGTGCAAGATACATTAATGGATAAAATAAAATAAAATAAAATAAAATAAAATAAAATAAAATAATATATATATTAGCTTATATTAATTAGTCTATTTATATTTTGAAATAAATTGCAATATAAGAGACTGGTTCTAGTTTAATTATAATTAAAAGTATTAATTAGTAAGGAATATTAAGTTTTCTATAGAGTCAAAATATTTTGTTGGTATCTTTGAGCAACTCCTCATCGTATTGAAATATTTTGGGTTATTATTATTATTATTATTATTATTATTATTATTATTATCTTTGGCAATATAATCATCTGTATTGGGCACGTAAAAAATGTCACTATTGGAGAAACTATGCTTATAAATAACATTATTTAGCTTTGTAAGATCAATAGAATCAGTTTCATATTCTTTAGTCATACTAGTCAAAATAATTGCACAATTGTAAAATTTTTGTAAAGTATCTATTACAGTGGTCAATTTTTCAAAGGTATCCTGTGAATAATCATGACAGAAAGTCGACAAATTATCAATAATAACCAATTTCATAGATGTGGATGTTGATGGCAATTTATACAAAACACGAATAATATCATTGATGTTTGATATTTCATCACTATCAACGATTTTAACATTACCTGCCTTAAGCAAATCTCGATAACTTAAATTGTTCTTTGTTGATGAAATTCTCTTCTTGAAATGTATTGTAAGGTCGTTCTCAATTCCATTTTCAAAAAAACACCAATTATAATTACAATCAATTATAACAGTATCTTGAGTATTATCCAGTAATTCTTCAAATATATTGTCACTTAGTATATCCAAAAGTAATAGCTGGTGATTATAATTACTTTTATAAATCATATGATATGTTGATGGTATAATTTTCAGATGACCAATCCTGCTGCCATTGGGCGTTACTAATTGTGACTCTATTACTAAATCTTTGTGATTAGAAAATACAAAAAATGAGCTTAGTGGTTCTTGCCTGAATTGTGTCAAAAACTTGTTCATTATTAATATATATTTTTAGTTATTAGGTTACTTTTATACAACTACATGAAAGGTTCACGAAAATTCTCCCTTTGAAATTCTTTTTACTGAATTTTTTTATTTTTGAAATGTGCCAAACTCTTTTACAGAAAATTCGAACGCATCGCTGATGGCTCTAATTCGTAGGACCGTATGGGGAAGTGACAAGAGCCCAAAAAAGCTGAAGATACGCTGATATTTGACCTGAATTTTCTTGAATTTTAGGCTTGAACCCTACCAGGAATCTTCTAAGGAAAAAATAAGAGAAAAAAATGATAGAGAAAAAAAATAACAAAAAAAAAAAAAAAAAAAAATAGAACGTGATTTTTTCAAGATAAACAGTACTGGAGCCATGATTAATTACCTTATATTTCATCTTGTATAATAAATCAATGATAGAAAAGAAAGAATATGATTCATGCAAGAATTGTGATTGTAACATTATTGTTTCTTTTATTGGTACTCCTAAATTCTAGTGTCATAACTAGCCCTGTATTGGAATATAATTCAAATAACGCTAAACCGATAATACCACGAGAAACTGATACCAAACAACAAATATATTCTCACAATGAGAATGATGAGAATACCAAACTTTCAATTGTGGTACTTAAGAATTTTGAGACATTCCTTTCATCTGCCGACAGTGAACATGAAAAAAGAAATAATCTTCAAATAAATGTTAAGTTTGTTAATAATATCTTTATGCTTGATACCAAAAAGAGAGTAGGCCAAATATCATTCATAGCTAACAATAATTTTGATATTTTTGCAGCAGAGACTTTCTTACTTAAGAGAATCTTATTTGATAAGATTAAGAATACATTGTATAGTGATGATAAATTTTCAAATGGGTTGCAAACCAGTACCATCCCTTTCATGTCATATGAAGATAAGACATCATTTTTTTATGCAAGTATCTTAGAGAATGTGAGTAACGAATCAAACGAGATTCATACCAAAGATATGTCGAATAATGATCAGGAAGTTGATGATGGTCATGATCATGGGTTTAGAAATTTTGATTTATATAACAGTGAAACTAATGAAAAGAATAAATTAGATTCTAATGTTGATGATTCGAATACTAATATTGCCATAAGGTCTACAGATCAGAATAAATTAGGAATTTTATATCATACAACTTACTCAACTAGCAAATACTGGCCAGATAAAAGATTATTACATATTGAAGTTGTGATATATAGAGTAAATTATGAATATAAACAATTTATTCGAGAGCAACTTATAAATGATGTTGATAGATATATTAAGTTGCTTTCAATTAATGATATCGAGACACTTAGAGCAACCAAATTAGTGAACTTTGCTAACTTTAAGTCAATTTTTAAGGATAATGGTTATTATTTTAAAGAACTTGTTAAAAACGAAGTATTATACAACTTTATTAAAGGAAATGAGAAGTTATGTGTCAAGACTTTTGAATTCCAACAAAAGTTGGATATACCAAAAGGAAACACTGACTCGAAAACTGAATTTGGTAATAATTTGCACAATGCAGAAAAACAGTCACAGGATAAATCTATTTCTGATAGATTTACTAATTTATATAATGCAGATATTGCATTGCTAAATGAGAAGGATAGACTTGCACTTACAGGAACCAAATCAAGTAATAGAGTGGAACATTATCTAGCAAAAATAAATCTCTTCATTATAACAACCATAGTATATTTATGTCTTGAAACATATTTCAAGAAATATCAAAATAAAAGACTAATTTTGAATGTGAAATATAAGAGTGAAAAAGATTAGGTACAAAACGATATAATTCTTTCGTTAAATAGTAATACAGTTAACTGATATTGAATGCACGTATATATGTATTTATTAATATATGTAGATTTATTTGATTACTTTTGTTGATAAGTCTTCATGATTGTTGTTTATAATATACTTGATTATAAAAAAAGACTGAGAAAAGAGTTGTAAAGTAAAACAAGAATATCAAATAGAAATAAAGTGAAATAATAATATTATTGATAATAGTAACAGATGTAATTAATTTAATCTTTTTTAGAAACAGCATCAGTCCATTTCTTTATGGTTTCTTCCTTATGCTCGAATTGTGGATCAAATTCATATCTTGAGCTGATAGTGAGAGATGCGAGAGCGGATACAACCACTATACCAGAAAAGAAAACTGCATTAGCTTTATAATTTTTTGGAGTGAACCACCAACCACCAGATGGAGTCCAGATGTACTAGAAAAAAAAGTTATGTTAGAAATCAAATTTGCGATAATGAATATGTATAATTATAATAAAAAAAATATCGATTTAACTTACTTTTGGATATGGATAGTGACCGTGAGACTAGAAAAAAAATTTTTTTTTTGTTAGTACACTGATACTTAGTAAAAAAATGAAACACCTTGTATATGATGATAACTATTATGCTTATCTGATATGAATTAAGAACATACCATTATTAAATTATTCTTATATTATCTTGTTGATGATAGTTATATATGAATGTAATATTAAAAACGAGGTAAGAATAGTTACAGTTATATTTAAAGCTATTAATTTTTTTATCTTTTTACTATTTTTTATTTTTTTTCTTCTGAAAAAATATTATGTAAATATTTCAATTTATTGATTGATGATTGGACAAAAAATGTGCTCATAACCTTTAAACATTATTTTTTCAACATCGGGAAATAATAATAATAATAATAATAATAATAATAATCTATACATTAAATAAGATTTAAAGGAGAGTAAAAAAAAGAAGAAAGAAAAAAGAAAAACTAAGATTAATATCTATTTGACTAAGCGAAGACTATGACTAGCTTTCTTAATTTTATGCTGTAAAATGAAAAGCCATTTAACAGTGTCTTCAAACTTATTGTCTTGAAGTGCTTCATTTAACCCTGGTAGTGAAGATGAAGAATATCCATTATCGCGATCAGCAGCAAAAATTATGTGTCTGAACCAAGATCTATCAACAAGCCCTTTGTAGAATAAGAAAAATCTTTCTAAATATTTTAATGTAACATTGATTCTTTCAAGTCTTTTTAAAAGTCTATCTTTCTTGAAAAGATAAACTGGTAACCAAAAATCATCACGGGTTTGTTCTAATTGTAATAGCTCAGTATTGACAGTTTGTGATATTTTTTCAAATTTACTACTACTCTTGATAAAATACTCAATGGTATCAGAGACTGAATCAACTAAATCTATAAAAGTTTTGATACTTTCTTTATTTTCATGTTTAATCTTGCCCTGTCTTTTAATTTTATTTTGACATTTGAATTTAGAAATATTATGTTCTTTATTCTTTATGAGATGATTTTGCTTTAAAATTGTGAACAATTCTTTGAATTCAGGATCACAATGTTCACTATGATTATAATGAGAAATAGTACGGTTTAACCATTCAACTGGAAGTCTTTTGGAGAATTGATCAAAATAAGATGAAATTTCTAAACTATTTTCACGTGGTCCAAATTGCAATAATCTTTCATCAGATAATTGTAATATTATTAAACCGAAAAATTTAGAAATGGTATTATGGAGAACAAAGCCTGGATCACCGAATTTTTCCATCCAATGGAAAGAATCATAATTCGAATGATAATGATAAATTGGGTCAGTGGGACCTTGATCAAAGTTAACATTTAGCGAGGGTATACCTAGATGTTCTAAGAAAACTGTAAAGTCAGACCCACTACCTAAAATACCGATTTTCTTCAGATGATTATAAAAATGAGAGAACAAAGTTTGTAGTTGATTGTTTTTATTCAATTTAGGATATTTGACTTGTTTAGCAGCATGATTAATAACTTTATTTAAGATTGGAGATGATTCTAATTGCAATTGAGACCCTCCAACAGCGTCATCTAAATTCAAATATGCGACAACTTTACGTTGTAATTCTCCATGATATAATTCTCCAAATTCTGTAGATCCTAACAAGGCATATTCTTCTCCGTCCCATGATGCAAATTTAATAGTTCTTAAAGGCTTCCAACCATATTTAGTTTGTAGTTCATGTAAAGCTCTTATAATTTCTAAAACAGCTGATGTTCCTGAGTTTGGATCCCCGGCTCCTCCTTTGATCCATGCGTCTCTATGATTTCCAACAAGAATAACTTCATCTTTAATAACTCCTTCAATTTCTCCATAAATAT
>JAJMHY010000065.1:0-49821 GCA_030583325.1 Saccharomycopsis selenospora | reverse complement strand
CATCCCCAGGCTCTAGTTCATCTCCATCAGGCTCATCCTCTTCTGGTTCTAGCTCAGGCTCTAGTTCATCTTCATCAGGATCATCCTCTTCTGGTTCTAGCTCAGGCTCATCCTCCCCATCATCCTCTTCTGCTTCTAGTGGTTCAGGTTCCTCCGACTCTTCAGCTCCATCTGTATCAGTCGTAAGCTCTTCATCCGACGTTGCTTCATCATCAACACCTGCTGTTGAAGTTTCTTACAGTAATGCAGGTGCTAAGTCATATGTCAGCTTTAGTCTCTCCATCTGTGCTATTATTGCTTCTTTCATGTTAATTTAGAAGAGCATCTTATAAACCTCACAATTTTCAACTCCATTTATTTATTTTCTTCAAAGCAACTACTCAATGAGCATTACAATTTTTTATTCTTCTTTATCTTTTCAAAAGTGTGGATAGATATACTACAATAATCTCATTTTCGATATTGTTACTGTTATTACTATTTTTTTCAAAGGTGAAATTCTTCAATCATTCATTATGCTAAAGTGCCTTTTTTTCTTCTTCAGGGCAACGGAATTTACAAGTTATAAATTATTTTTCACTTCATGTTTTTTATTCTTCAATATTTAATGATAGACATTATGTTTTTTGTATTTGATATTAATTTCAATATCATAAATTTGTATACCAATATTTTTTTCTCTTTGTTTTTAATTTTCCTATTTCTAATATAAATTTTTCAGCTTTAAAATTAAATTGTAAGTAAAAATAACAAAAATTATAATAGTTATGACATTTGTAAATAATATTTGTTTTATGTTATTTATTTTTACATTATATGAAAAGGCAATATTGATCGAAGACTTTCAATAAACAATATGGCAGCAATGCAGTATTTATAATACTTTATGAATTTATACACATTACATTGCTTGAATTTTGGATAAGCAAATATTGAGTTATAGGATTAACTACATGAAACTCTTTAATATGACTCGTTATCTATTCTCAAATAGAACAAGATCTTAAAGTCTTACGTTGGAATATATTTAACTACTTTTGCAGTGTTATATTTAAATTAGATGTAAGCACCATTTAATGTTGTATATTTTTTTAATGGATTTATATAGGGTAAAAATTTTTATTTTCATGTAATATTCTGATGTTTCATCCAATTGATATAGTGAATCTGAATTTCATACTGATGAAAATAGTAATATCGAATCAAATACTGGTACTGTTACCACCACCACAGATAAATCACATGAATTAAAACATATTAACTTCACAGTTAAAATGGGTGAATTAACTTGTATTGTTGGTAGAGTTGGTTTTGGTAAAACTACTTTCTTACACGCTATTTTAGGCCACTTTCCTTACACTGCTGTCTCTCAAGATGTTAAATTTTTGAAGCTTTCTCTTAAAGTTTCTAGTAATGTTACTTATTGCCATCAAGCACCTTGGATAATGAACGCTTATATTAAAAATAATATCTTATTTGGCCATAAATTAGATGAAGACTTTTATAAAAAGACCATTGAAGCTTGTGAATTGGTCCCTGATATTTAAAATTTTACCTGACGGTAATGAAACTCAAGCTTGTGAAAAAGGTATTTCTTTATCTGGTGGTCAAAAAGGCACGTATTTTCTTAACAAGAGCTGTTTATGCTAAAGCTGATATTTACTTATTAGGCGATGTTTTAAGTGCGGCAGATGCTCAGGTTGGTCAAAATATCATTAATCATGTTTTGAGTAAATTTGGATTATTATTCTCAAAGACTTTAATTTTGTCTAATAATCATATTCATGTTTTGGAAGAAACTGATAACAGCTATCTTTTGGACGATGGTAGAATTATTGAAAGTGGGTTCTACAAAGAATTAATTGCTGAAAATGAAGAATTCTCTAAATTTATTAAAGAGTTTGGTAAGAAATCGCAAGTTTGTATAAATAATACATATTGATAAAATATCTAAATGTCTGTTGAGTAAGATCATTCAAGAAAAGAATATTTAGTAAATACATGACTTTAAGTCAGGTATTTGCTCATATACCAGTTTTTCTTTTTTTTAGGGTCTTTTATTCTTTACCCTTAAGGTAAATATAGTTGGTGGCTTTTAAACGTATCTTTTGTTGAGCGAAACTATAGATAAACTTTAATATTCTTAAGAATGGCACTAAAATTCTTGCCAACAATAGACACAAGGTTTATATTTACTCTTTAGAGAACGTTTTCGTTTTTTTGTGATATTAAATTTCCAATTAGAGACTTTCTTGCAAATCATTTTTAGATGCATCTAAAACATATTTTTTGGGAAACATTGAGCGTTCTTTTTGGAGAAGGATAATTTTGATACCTCCGCGTAGCCCAACATAATAAGATCTGTAATAGTGGTATACACCAATCATAGTAAAAAGATTGTGTAGAAATACTCATAACTAAAACTGCGAGAAAAAATATTTAATATACCCAATATATTGTAACGGTAACTTTGGGTCTAAATAAATGTTTACACTGTTTATTGACATTACTTAAATGATTAGTTTTTTTTAAATGCATATTGTTTTTAGAAGATTAATTTCCTTCAATTTTTTTTTCCAATTAACACCTGTAACAATATTAATTCTCAAGCAGTTCAACTGAATTGCGCTTGCCATAGTTCTGCAAACCAAATTTTCATAAGATCTTGAATAACAAAATAAAAAGATCAAGTCGATTGATTTGAATATTTTATAAGCGAGCTATACATTTTCCAAACTTCATCTTGTTCCAACTGTCACATAATTTTCTTATTTGTTTTTTCAATATAATTTATAATGCCATATTTGTTTTTCATAGATTGTTTTCCTTACAGTCGCTTTAGGAGTATATTCATATTGTAATGTTTTATACTCGTTTAATGATATTGATGCAATTCAGAAGGAATATTTTAACAATAAATGTTGTATCAAGAAATTTAGTAATTAGAATAGATTTTAACCCGTGCAAAATATATAGAAATCATTTAAAATTGTATTGAGATTATATAATAATTACAAGAAATATCAAGAAACTAAAATGAGCTTGGTATAATACTATAGTGGAATATTCTAGTATCTTTTAAATTCTGAACTAATCATAAATATCTAACTATTTTAGAAATTAATTTTCCACTGAAAAGTTACCAATCATTCATCATTTATGTGCCAACAGTAAAATCATGCACTTCTAATGTTTTTTTGTTATACTAATTGATCCATATTAGGAAAATCAATGATAAAAAAAGAAAGTTCTACAAAAAAGGAAGAATTTCATATATGATATAATACAATGAAATCTTTATAGTATTAATTATTTATAGCATTAATTGATACAATAATTTAACTGAATTCAGTAAATTAAACTTGGCATATGCTCTACACTGCATATACACTTAAATGAAAATTATTAGGAGAAAATTATCAGGAGAAATTTATTAGGATAAATTATTGATATTTAATGGTGGGAGTTAGATAGTGATATGATTAGTATATTAATTATAGCTAAATTAGTAAATCAAATCATTTTTTATTACATGCCTATATATATATATATAAAATCTAAATACATATATACACCCTTAAAAATTGTTTAAAATTTGCAATAGTACCATGTATTAGGTATACGTTATTATTGTAATTCAAAGTAGAGTTTAATCACCTTCTTAAAGTACTTGCCATTTATTAATCACGAGTCATCTTAATTAAGCGCGTTCAACTATTGTTTTGAAAGAACAAGAAATTATATTGAAGTTTTATTTTTCCACTGCTTCCACTGATTTTAGGCTTCCTTCTTCGTTCTCTTTTCTCTTCATAAAAAAGAAATACACATGTTTCAGAAATATTGGAACTACAAATAACCATTGTTGCTCAAGCATAAGTACTTGTTAATTTATTCATTTTACGTTTAATTTTTTCTTTTGTGTTTTCTTTAGTTTCTGGGCTTCCTTCTTTGCATTTTTCTTTTTAGATACATTACTTGATCCATATTTTTAAGGGAAGAGATTAAAAATATATTTTATCAATTACTATATTTTGTTATACTGTTATCATAATTATTTATTCAACAAATACAAATATTTAATGTGCATTAAGTATATTACATAGATCACGTGTAGAAAAAGTAGCGTTATGATTGCATTATTTTAGTAGTAGCGAAGGTATGTTGTTTTATACTGGTAATCTCGTTTTCTTTTTTTTTTCTTTTTCTTTTTCTTTTTCTTTTTCTTTTTCTTTTTCTTTTTCTTTTTCTTTTTCTTTTCTTCTTTTTTGTTTTCTTGGTTTATTTTTAGGAACTAAAACTACAATGAACTTCGATAATAGAAGCTAATAAGCAAATTAGTGCTAAAGAAAACAGGAAAAACGGTATAAATCAAGCCACAAAAAGAATCTAAGTTTTGTATATTACCAAAAATGGAAATTAATCGTTTAAATTGTTGAAAAAATAAATAAATAATGTAATTACGTTTTTAATCACGCATTGGGGCAAATACCAAAATTTTTGTTTGCTATTACATATCAAAAGGGTCCATTAAAAAATGCAAAAAACTTCGTAAGTCAAAAAAGAATATTTATTTTGTCTAATATAGATTTATTTACATTATACCTTTTTTTTTACTGAATTCATTGGTTTGTTTTTATTTTTTTTTAGTTTCTTGGATTTTTCTTTGCCTCTAATTCCATCATCATCTATTGTTTATCCATCTTCTTTTTTCTCTGTTTTTACTAAATATTTATTATTTGATTCAATGCTATATATAATTAATTATTTGAATGCAATGCAATTTTATTTTTGGAAATGACAAGAACTTTGGTGGTATACTTGCAATGACCCCAATTAGTTAACGCTAACTAAAATTCCAACATTACATAGAATACTAAAATCAAATAATTAACACTAATAGAAGGTAATATTCATTTGCATGCATGCATTGAATTTCTAGCTAATTTGGAATATTATTAGCACAAAAGTATCCTCTAATACTTTAACACAAACCACAGAAAAATAGGAGCAGACTAAATGCTATCCTAAGAGCGATGACAGTGAAACTTAATGATGGAAATGGAACTTAAGAGAAACGTTACTCATTCTAATTCTGATGTTAAAATAAAAAAAAAAAATAATATAAATAGATCAAGATATCCAGTTGATGAATATTTCTTTTTTTGATTCTTTCGTAATATCATCGATAAACATTCATTTTTATTAAGATATATAATAATAATAACTTAATTCAGTCATTCTTTTATACAAGCAATAAAATGAAGTTTACTTTTACTTCCTTTCTCTTGCCACTTATTAATTTGGCTACCGTTTTAGCTGTCAGTTCAGACAATGATTCTGGTTCTGGTGATGTTGTATCTACTGCTTATGCTTGTGGTTTTGACAGTACACCATCTCTCTCTGGTTTTGATGTTCAGTTTTATGCTTATACCATTCATGATTCTGACCACTTTCAAGATCCTTCATATATGTCTTCTGGTTATTTAGACACCGAAAAGAGAGGTTCTGTTACTGGTGTGACTTCCCCTTACTTTATTAATATTCTTCAAAATGTTGACTCTACAACTGTTGTTGAGGGTGAAATTTACGGTGTTGACATTACTGTTACCAATTATACTATGGAATTGAAAGGTTACTTCTACCCACAAGAATCCGGTTTTTACGGTGTTACTTTTAGTGGTATTGATGATTCTGCTATGCTTTTCTTTGCTACTGACGATGCTTTCGCATGTTGTGACTCTACTAGTTTTGATGAAACTTCTGCTCTTACTGGCTATAATTTATTCTCAAGTAAAGCTTATGCGTTGGAAAACACTGATGTTTTAAGTTATACCCAATATTTACTCTCTGGTTACTACTACCCAATTAGAATTGTTTATACAAACATTCAAGTGCATACTGGTTTCAATATTACTTTAAGTACTCCATCTGAATCTAATATTCAAGATTTTGATGGTTACATTTATTCTGCTGGTGAAGTTGATCAAGAGTCAGAAATTTGTGATCTTACTACTTCTTTTAGTACTGCTATCGAACATCACACTACTACTGTTACTTCCCATTGGACTGGTGAAACTGAATACACTAGTTCCGATATCACTACTTTAACTTATGGTACTGATACTTATGTTGTTGTCCTTCCTGATACTACTACTACTACCACTGGACCATGGACCGGTTCTGAATTATCTACTTCTACCATTTATCCAACCGATACCACTGCTACTGGTCTTCAAACAGTTACCGTTGAAGTTTACACAGTAAGATCTACTGATACTTCAACTACTTACTGGACTGGTCTTTACACTTCAACTTATACCACTATCATTCCAACTGACCCATCAATTAACCCAACTGTTGAAATTGAAACTCCATACGCTCTGACTACTGTTACTACTCCATGGACTGGTCTTACTTCTTCTTCAACTACTATTTTCCCAGAAGGTGATGGTACTGCTACTCTTTCCGTTTATACTCCAAGAGGTACCGATACTTCTACCACTTACTGGACTGGTTCTTATGCTTCTACTTACACTACCCTGTACCCAGAAGATCCTAATAGTCACGTTACTGTCTACATTGAATTACCAGATCCAACTACTACTACCACTGAACCATGGACCGGTTCTGAATTATCCACCACTACTATCTATCCATCCACTTCAGGTTTTGGTACTATTACCGTTGAAGTTTACACCGTAAGATCTACCGATACTTCAACTACCTACTGGACTGGTCTTTACACTTCAACTTACACCACTATCATCCCAACTGATCCATATATTAACCCAACTGTTGAAATTGAAACTCCTCAAGATAGAACTACAAGTACTGGTGTTTGGACTGGTACTGAACCAAGTGCTACTACTATATACCCAAGCAGCGGTTTCAACGGTACCATCTCCATTTTAACCTACACTCCAAGAGCCACTGATTATACTACTAACCAATGGACTGGTACTTATACTTCCACTTACTCAACTGCTTTCCCTGAAGATCCAAATGAACATGTTACTATTTATGTTGAAACCCCAGGACCAAGAGCTACTACCACTATCCCATACACAGGATCTACTACTTCTTATACCACTATTTATCCAGATGGTAGTGGTACCGTCTCTGTTGAAGTTTATGTTCCACAATCAACTACTTACACCACCAAATACTGGACTGGATCTTTCACTTCTACTTATGCTACTATTACCCCAACTAGCCCAACTGATGATTACATTGTTCAAATTGAAATTCCATTAGTCACATCTGTTGTTACAGCTACTGAAAAATCTACCGAAGTTATTACTATTACTTCATGTTCCAAGGATTCTTGTACTGCCGTACCATCCACTACTGTTCATGATGTTCTTACTGTTTACACTACTACCTGTCCTCTTTCTGATATTGCCACTGCTACTGAAGGAGCATCTGATTCTACTTCAGGTTCTTCATCTTCATCAGGTTCTTCTGGTTCCAACTCAGACTCATCTTCTCCATCAGGTTCTTCTGGTTCTAACTCAGACTCATCTTCTCCATCAGGTTCTTCTGGTTCTAACTCAGACTCATCTTCTCCAGCAGGTTCTTCTGGTTCTAACTCAGACTCATCCTCTCCAGCAGGCTCTTCTGGTTCTAACCCAGACTCATCCTCTCCAGCAGGTTCTTTTGGTTCTAACTCAGACTCATCCTCCCCATCAGATTCTTCTGCTTCTAGTGGATCAAGTTCCTCCGACTCTTCAGCTCCATCTGTATCAGTCGTAAGCTCTTCATCCGATGTTGCTTCATCATCAGCACCAGCTGTTGAAGTTTCTTACAGTAATGCAGGTGCTAAGGCATATGTCAGCTTTAGTCTCTCCATTTGTGCTATTATTGCTTCTTTCATGTTGATTTAAAAGAGCATCTTATAAACTTCACAATTTTCAACCTATATTTTTTTTTTAAAAAAATTATTCAATTAACATTACAATTCTTTATTCTTCTTTATCTTTCCAAAAATATGGATAGATACCACAATCTCATTTTTGATATTGTCACCGTTATTACTATTTTTTTTCAAAAGTCTGATTCACATTCTTCAATCATTAAGCTAAAGTGCCTTTTTTTCTTTAGGTCACTGGAATTTACAACTTATAAATTATTTTTCACTTCATGTGTTTTCTTCGTTTTCTTCAAGATTTAATGATACACTGTTTTTTCTATTGATATTAATTTCAATATCATAAATTTTTATACCAATATTTTTTACTATTTTATTATTTTCAATATAAATTTCTAAGCTTTAAAATTAAATTGTAAATAAAAATAACAAATTATAATAGTTATGGCCTTTTTAAATAATATTTGTTTTATGTTATTAATTTTTACTATATTAAAGGCTTACTAACAGTGTGGCCATAAAAATAGCCAATGAAAAATACCTGCATATCATATTTATTTTTACATTATATGAAAAGGCAATATTGATCAAAGACTTTAAATAAAAAATATAGCAGGAATGCAACGTTTATAATTATATATGAATTTATACACATTCCATTGCTTGAATTTTGGATAAGCAAATATTTAGTTACACGATTAACTAAATGGAATTCTTTAACAGGACTCATTATTTATTCTTAAAACAGAATAAGATCTTAAAGTCTTACGTTGAAATATATTTAACTACTTTTGCAGTGTACTTTCTTGATGGATTTACATTGCGTGAACATTTTTTAATACTCATCTTGCTCCAACTGTCACATTTTAATTACTATATTGAATTTTTGAATATTACTTGAACTTATATAATTATTACAAGAAATATCAAGAAGCTAAAGTTCAAATAGAGAAAGATTTTAAACATATTTAAAATGAGCTCAATATAGTAATATAGTAACACTAGTATCTTTTAAATTCTGAACCAATCACAAATATCTATTTATTTTAGAAATCTTCTACTGAAAAATTACAAATCATTCATCATTTATGTGTCAAAAGTAAAATCATACAGCCTTTAATATCTTTCTGCTAAGCTAATTGATCCATATTAGGAAAATCTATGATAAAAAAAGAAAGTGCTGAAAAAAAAGAACAATTTCATATATGATATAATACAATTAAGTATTTATGGTAATAAGTAATTTTGGCATATACTCTAAATTGCTTATACACTTAAATGAAAATTATTAGGAGGAAATTATTGATATTTGCAGGGGAAGTTAGATAGAGAAAAAATTATATTGAAGTATTACTTTTCCATTACTTCGACTGATTTTAGACTTTCTTCGTTTTCTTCTTTTCTCATCATCATAAAGAAATACATATGTTTCAGGAATACTGGAACTACAAATAACAATTATTGCTCAAGCATTAGTACTTGTTCATTTATTCATTTTAACTTTAATTTTTTCTTTTCTATTTTCTTTACTGTTATCTAAATTATTCAACAAATACAAATATCTAATGTGCATTAAGTATATTACATAGATCACGTGTAGAAAAAGTATCGTGATGATTGTAATCTCGTTTTCTTCTTTTTTTTCTTTTCTTTTTCTTTTTTGTTTTCTTAGACTAATTTAAAATCACAATAAACGTCGTTCTTAGAACCTAAAAACAAAAAAAAAAACAGCAAAAATGAAGCTACAAAAAAAATCTAAGTTCTTTATGCTGCCAAGAATGGAAATTAATCGTTTAAATTGTAAAGAACTTAGATTATTATATTACCGAAAATGGAAATTAATTGTTTAAATTGTTGAAATATTGGAATAGTACCAGAATTTTTGTTTGCTGTTACATATCAAAAGAGTCCATTAAAAAATGCAAAAAACTTCGTAAATCAAAAAAGAATATTCATTTTGCCTAATATAGATTTATTTACATCATACCTTTTTTTTTGCTGAATTGTTTTTATTTTTTTTAGTTTTTTGTTATTTTGCCTCTATTCGATCATCATCTATTGTTCATACATCATCTTTTTTCTCTGTTTTTACCAGAATATTTATTATTCAATTCAATGCTATATATAATTAATTATTTGAATGCAATGCAATTTTATTTTTAGAAATGACAAGAACTTTGGTGGTATACTTGCAATGACTCCAATTAGTTAACGCTAACCAAAATTCCAACATTACATAGAATACTAAAATCAAATAATTAACACTAATAGAAGGTAATATTCATTTGCATGCATGCATTGAATTTGTAGCTAATTTGGAATATCATTAACACAAAACAAAATTTTTTAATACCTTAATATAAAATACAGAAAAAACAGGAGCATATTAAATGAAATTCTAATAGATGTCGGTCAAACTTAATGATAAAAATGGGACACGAGAGAAACGTTATTCATTGTAATTCTGATGTTAAAACCATAAAAAACAAAAAAAAAATAATATAAATAGACCAAAATATCCAGTTGAAGTTTTGTATTTTTTTTATTCTTTCATGATATCATCAATAAACATTCATTCTTATTAAGATATATAATAATAATAACTTAACTCAGTCATTCTTTTATACAAGCACTAAAATGAAGTTTCCTTGTACTTCCTTTCTCTTGCCACTTGTTAATTTGGCTACCGTTTTAGCTGTCAGTTCAGACAATGATTCTGGTTCTGGTGATGTTGTATCTAATGCTTATGCTTGTGGTTTTGACAGTACACCATCTCTCTCTGGTTTTGATGTTCAGTTTTATGCTTATACCGTTCATGATTCCTCCCATTTTGAAGATCCTGCATATATGTCTTCTGGTTACTTAGACACCGAAAAGAAAGGTTCTGTTACTGGTGTGACTTCCCCTTACTTTATTAATGTCCAAAATGTTGACTTTACAACTGTTGTTGAAGATGAAATTTACGGTGTTGACATTACTGTTACCAATTATACTATGGAATTGAAAGGTTACTTCTACCCAAGAGAATCCGGCTTTTACGGTGTTACTTTTACTCATATTGATGATTCTGCTATGCTTTTCTTTGCTACTGAGGATGCTTTCGCATGTTGTGACTCTACTAGTTTTGATGAAACTTCTGCTCTTACTGGCTATAATTTATTCTCAAGTAAAACTTACGATGTTGACAACACTGATGTTTTAAGTTATACCCAATATTTAATCTCTGGTTACTACTACCCAATTAGAATTGTTTATACAAACATTGAAATGTCTACTGGTTTCAACATTACTTTAATTACACCATCTCAATCTAATATAGAAGATTTTGATGGTTACATTTATTCTGCTGGTCAAGTTGATAAAGAGTCAGATATTTGTGAACTTACTACTTCTTTTAGTACTGCTATCGAACATCACACTACTACTGTTACTTCCCATTGGACTGGTGAAACTGAATACACTAGTTCCGATATCACTACTTTAACTTATGGTACTGATACTTATGTTGTTGTCCTTCCTGATACTACTACTACTACCACTGGACCATGGACCGGTTCTGAATTATCTACTTCTACCATTTATCCAACCGATACCACTGCTACTGGTCTTCAAACAGTTACCGTTGAAGTTTACACAGTAAGATCTACTGATACTTCAACTACTTACTGGACTGGTCTTTACACTTCAACTTATACCACTATCATTCCAACTGATCCATCAATTAACCCAACTGTTGAAATTGAAACTCCATATGCTCTGACTACTGTTACTACTCCATGGACTGGTCTTACTGCTTCTTCAACTACTATTTTCCCAGAAGGTGATGGTACTGCAACTCTTTCTGTTTATACTCCAAGAGGTACTGATTCTTCTACCACTTACTGGACTGGTTCTTATACTTCTACTTATACTACCCTGTCTCCAACCGATCCTAATAGTCACGTTACTGTCTATGTTGAATTACCAGATCCAACTACTACTACCACTGAACCATGGACCGGTTCTGAATTATCCACCACTACTATCTATCCATCCACTTCAGGTTTTGGTACTATTACCGTTGAAGTTTACACAGTAAGATCTACCGATACTTCAACTACCTACTGGACTGGTCTTTACACTTCAACTTACACCACTATTATCCCAACTGATCCATATATTAACCCAACTGTTGAAATTGAAACTCCTCAAGATAGAATTACAAGTACTGGTGTTTGGACTGGTACTGAACCAAGTGCTACTACTGTATACCCAAGCAGTGGTTTCAACGGTACCATCTCTATTTTAACCTACACTCCAAGAGCCACTGATTATACTACTTACCAATGGACTGGTACTTATACTTCCACTTATTCAACTGCTTTCCCTGAAGATCCAAATGAACATGTTACTATTTATGTTGAAACCCCAGGACCAAGAGCTACTACCACTATCCCATACACAGGATCAACTACTTCTTATACCACTATTTATCCAGATGGTAGTGGTACCATCTCTGTTGAAGTTTTTGTTCCACAATCAACTACTTCCACCACCAAATACTGGACTGGATCTTTCACTTCTACTTATGCTACTATTACTCCAACTAGCCCAACTGAAGATTACATCGTTCAAATTGAAGTTCCATTAGTTACATCTGTTGTTACAGCTACTGAAAAATCTACCGAAGTTATTACTATTACTTCATGTTCTCAAGATGCTTGTACTGTTATCCCAACCACTACTGTTCATGATGTTCTTACTATTTACACTACTACCTGTCCTCTTTCTGATATTGCCACTGCTACTGAAGGAGCATCTGATTCTACTTCAGGCTCTTCTGGTTCATCATCATCTGTTTCTAACTCAGACTCATCCTCTCCATCAGGTTCTTCTGGTTCTAACTCAGACTCTAGTTCATCTCCATCAGGCTCATCCTCTACAGGTTCTAGCTCAGGCTCATCCTCTACAGGTTCTTCTGCTTCTAGTGGATCAGGATCCTCTGAATCTTCTGGTTCTGAATCATCCTCAGGCTCTAGTTCATCTTCATCAGGATCATCCTCTTCCGGTTCTAGCTCAGGCTCATCCTCCCCATCAGAATCTTCTGCTTCTAGTGGTTCAGGTTCCTCCGACTCTTCAGCTCCATCTGTATCAGTCGTAAGCTCTTCATCCGATGTTGCTTCATCATCAGCACCAGCTGTTGAAGTTTCTTACAGTAATGCAGGTGCTAAGGCATATGTCAGCTTTAGTCTCTCCATTTGTGCTATTATTGCTTCTTTCATGTTAATTTAAAAGAGCATCTTATAAACCTCACAATTTTCAACTCCATTTATTTATTTTCAAAGCAACTACTCAATGAGCATTACAATTTTTTATTCTTCTTTATCTTTTCAAAAATGTGAATTGATATACTACAATAATCTCAATTTCTTTTGATATTGTTACTATTTTTTCAATAAATTTCTTTAATCGTTTATTACGCTAAAGTGCCTTTCTTTTCTTTAGGTCACTGGAATTTACGACTTATTAATTATTTTTCACTTCACGTGTTTTCTTCGTTTTCTTCAAGATTTAATGATACACTATGTTTTTTCTATTGATATTAATTTCAATACCATAAATTTTTATACCAATATTTTTATTATTTTATTATTTTCAATGTAAATTTTTAAGCTCTTAAATTAAATTGTAGGTAAAAATTAAAAAAATTAAAAAAATTATGAAGTTTTTAAATAGTAAATGTAGCAGTAAGACCGGCTTTATAATTATTTATGAATATATACACTACGTTGCTTGAACTTCAGATGAAGTCGTATCTTGTTTAACATTGTATATATGGTTGTTTGAGATTTCTATCAACTTGAGCTGCTGTTACCAAGACCAAAAGAAAAAAGCATATAAAATAGCTAATCATTATATATTAGACTTTTTTATTTAGTTATAATATAATTCATAAATTTAAGAACAAATATAGTCATGATAAAAGTAAACTAATATAATTAAAGCGCACAAAAAATTGTGTATTAACTTCAAATTTTAGAATTTATATATGGCTTTCAAGATGAAAAAAGTACTTGTTAAGGAATACTAAAGTAAATCATTTTAGTTTACACAAATATTAAATCATATTGTATTTTTTTGATTATTGAACTCCATTTTACTTCAATTAGCCTTTATTAACTAATTATTTATTATTATAAAAGTCTACTATAGTTGTGATTATTATTTTTATTTCCTACAAAAACCAATAATTTATTCATTTACTTTCTTACTTTTGTTTTTAAAAAAATAGTATGCGACTTTGTTGTTACAGTTTTTTAGATAATGATCTGGTAAGTCATAGTAACGAATAATGCTACCCTTAAGGGTCTGCATACAAATATTTACACGTAGAGCGCAAAAGAATATCAGATACACCTCAAGGTCAACGTAATATTAGATTTGTAGTAATGAATGAGATGAATTTTACTTGAGCAAGGAAACTACAAATCAGATAATTTTTGCAGAATTTTTCATTTTTATTTATATTCAAAAATTTAATCAACGATATAAATCAATAACTTTCCTCTATCCTTATATCTTTTACTTTATATATATAATATATCAAATACAAGCTATATAAATTAAGCAATATGCATTAATTATTTATCAAACTATGGCATTTCTAGTTAAGGACATGGATTATTCCGCATAGAATCAAAATAAATAAAACAGTAGATACTGCCTTTAACTAAGAAATTTCTTCATATAAATTAATTTTTTTTGTCTTTTTAAAAAAAGAATATGACAGTTTTAAAATGTAAAGCTTAAAAAAAAAGAAACCATATAACTCATCACCTATGCATATGAGATCACAATATCAAAAAGAGTAGCTTAATAGATATTAAATATTTTGAATGGTGCTAAAGATGTTATTGTTTTTTGATGACTGTATATATAATTGATTATAAATAATTGTTAATATAGTCAACTGTATAATTAAATTTAGTTATTTCATGACATTTGACTATAATACTATTTATAAGTTATTTGTATTCCATTTAATTTAGTAAATACCCAAAAAAGAAAAATAAAAGAAAAAAGAATAAAATAAAAGGTTAAAATGGATGTAAGAAACCACGGGCAACAATAGGAGTTAAACGTTTGCTATTATTGCTATAGAAATATTACATTTTATTTTTGTTTTAATAGGGCAATCTAATGAACATGAATAAAAATAATATTTGATAATTTTGAATAATAAGAGGAAGAAATTCAAAAAGAAAAAGAAAAAGAAAAAGACTTATATTAATATTAAACCAGTTTAAAACTTTAATTTAATTAACAAAAAATAAAGAAAAGAGAAAGTAGTAAATTTGTTACAGAAACTTTATTATCGAAGACAGTTTTGCGTGGATTTATATGATGGTATTCTAACATGGAGACAAAGACTCTTTGTTATATTCTTTCTTATGTTGTAATAATTATATCAATTTTTTATTACATTTTTGTAAGTAGGCATTTTTAATATTCTTTTAAGTTGCAACAGAAGGAAGGAAAATATAACCAAATAATCCAAGAGAAAAGAAGTGAAAACCAATTTCTTTTTCACCAAGCAAGAAAAAATTAATTTCTTGCAATTGATGTGAAATATTAAGATATAAAATAAATGGTACTGTAATTAATATAATTAATTGCTTTGATTTTGCATATAGATATCTATGAAAACCATAGACCACTTCGAGTTCATGTTTCGACCCTCCGATTTGAATGTACAAATTGAACTCGAAATTGTAAAAGTCCGTCAAAAAGAATCTATTTTTAACGACGTATTTTTTACATATTCAAAATGACACTTTTGGGTTCAATTAGAAGACAAATTGTCATAACCCGTTCATTATAATATTACAAGATCCATGTTTGTGAAGGTTATAAGTACTAGCGAATCGTCGATACGCAATTATCAATAATCAATCATTAATAACTACAAATGTTTCATTTATTTTAGATAAGGACAAGAAGGAATATAAATTTTAACTGGCCTCAAAAAACTTATATAACTATCTTATTAAATAAATGTTACTTTATTTCTCGTTTCATCGTAAAGTTATTTGTGTATAAACACGAACAACACTTTATTATATCAACAGTTTTTATATGCATTTATTATTTTTTCAAATCCCATATAATTCAATATATTAAATGCAAGTATTGTCGGTTACATTCTTTTATTTCTTAAACTTTTAAAATATTTATTTTTCTAATATTAGATTTTTTTAATTGTAATTTAAAATTTTTACTTAAATAAATGGCCATAAAGAGTTAAACAATTCAATATAAATCATGATCATATGAAGAAAGTATATATACAATGCTAGAGATATTAACAAAAGATTAAAATACAAAATTATGATTTGATTTATTTTATGAAGAAGAAAAATCTTTAGATGGGTACAAGTTTCCTAAACATCCTTATCATTTTTACATACATATAATCTCTATGGAAGTTTAGTAGTTTGCTTTGAAGTATAGGAAAAATTTATTAAGTTGCATGTTTAATTCATATATATTTGAAATAAGGATTTAGTAGAATATATTGTTGATTCAACAAGCTAGAAATCTTATGTTATTTTTACAGAAAAGTCTGTTATAGATGTAGAGATTAATTATATAGGTGAAAATATAAATAACAATATTTTATTTTCCTCTTAAATGAAAAGTATTCAATTAAAACAATATAGTAAATTTGAAGATATAAATGAGTCTATGTTTATGATATTAATATACATATAGAAGAACAATATTCAAAAATATTTAAGCTTATAAAAACATTAAAGCATGATAAACCGACAGTAATCTTTTGTTTATATATTAATAGTGGTATAAATTTTTTAATATAAATATTAGAAAGTGTAGGTTATACTGAACATGCTAAGCATGGAGAAAAGAATTATGCTGTAATAGCAGATATTAGAAGTAAAGAACATAGTTTTAAAGTTTATTGAACAATGTAATAGTCTTTATAATATAGAAGGCCATATGATTAATATTTTATTAGGAACTGTAGTTACGCCATATATTATCTCTTCGGAATTTCAATAAAATTCATCAAAGGATTACTATAACTATTAGATTAGATTTCATTTTTTTTATCTCCAAAAGATTGTAATATAAATACATATTCACATACTACATATGAAAATAGCATTAAAGACAGTAAAGACGTAGATATTCATGATATAGCTTTTCAAAAACAAATTAAAAACATGGTTATCAGAATAAGAAAATAGATTTTATAAATAATAAAATATCTATACCAGAACAATATAATAATCTTATATTTAAAATATTTAATGAAACATTGGATTTATAAAACTTCTGCTACTATTAAAACTTACCAAGAAGAAAATACTAATAGCTATTTCAGGGCAATATTTTAAAAAATCATTTAATTGTTCAACTGAAAGAAGATTTTTTTTTATTTTATCTAAATGGACTAATTGATATAAATGGAGCAGTTGACAATGAAACAAAGCTATATGATATAAAATTATGATAATAATAAGTTTCACTATATTAGTATGATAAATTGAAATTCGCCATAGTAAACAATCATAGCTACAATACAAACACACAATTTTATAAACACTAAAGAGAGTGTTTTTCTTAGATAATACCAGTCAATATATAGGAATAGCATGACAAGAAAAAATTTAAAAGATTTTTTCTATTTAATGTATAGCTGATCATATATTCTTATTGGCAAGGTACAGTTACACACTAAAAAAGGCCGAAAACAGAATATGAAAAGAGAGCCGTCAGCACATCTGTTGTCAGCTACAAGTTATATAAAAAAAAAGATTTGTCTTTCAATATAATAGTACCAAATTACAAGGCAATTACAACATGAAAACGAACAAAAGAGAAAAAATAGAGTAGAGTGTGTTTTCTAATTCTGAAAATTTTAGTTTTGGAAGATTTTCAGTAGTAGTGTATTCGTAAATTATTTAATATTAACTGTTATTATTGATTTATAACTAATTATTAATTTTTATAAAGTATAGTGGTCGTTTTCGTTGATGGATGCTTAAACTAGTGATTCTATATACAAACTCTAAAAAATGTGCTTTCATCCCTGTTACAAACATTTATTATTAGGCAAATTACTAGTTATACATATATGCAGAACTAGCGATCTATACGCATCCGATCGCATAGATAATATTGATTATATAGAATGTGAATATTACTTATAATTCACAATAATCTGCTATTGTAGTGCTGTTTTTTAATATAAACAGGACTAACTGTTTTTTCTTTGTTGAATTTTTGATCATTTAAACTGCTTGAAGGGGATCTAATTAGAAACTATAGACATAGAAAACCGAGACATTAATAAGGTTCGGGTCTAAATATTAGCGTACAAGTTATAGTCACCACTCTAATTTGAATCTAAAACTGCATAGCAAAAAAGAAAGATCTTCAACAAAAAAGAAAGACAAATAGACAATAGAATGAAGGGTAAACTGGCAGAATTTCACTTGCCATACATATATGCTTTGTTATTATTATTATTATTATGCATCGTGCCTAGTCCATTTCTGTTTGTCTTTGAAAAGAATCTTTCTATACTGTAATTAATTAGCCTATCATATAAATATAATCATTAGTATTGATATTTTTCCTTTTTGTAAAATCACGTGAACAACTTATACTTTTTTTTGCATTATTTTAATCTCTTTTTAACTTTAATATAAAATATTCTCCAATATGAGTACACTTTTTCTCAGCATTTCTAGTTTAACTAATTTTTTTTTAATTGTAAAAGAACTAACTAAACTAACCCTTTTTTAATTAATTCATAATTTAGTGGGATAAGATTCTTATTTATTTATCTATTTCATTCATTTACAAAATTGCATAAAATTTCATGAAGTAACTACTGCATTTCATCCACAGCAAATTAAACAGAAAGAATAAGTGTGAATTTCTTTAATTTCATTTCTCTCTGACTAATTACTTACAATATTTCATTAATAACAAGAAAAAAATACAAATAGGGTAAAGAAAATACACATAGGTAAACAGATAGTATAACCAATCAGGAAGAATAAACAAAAGTAGAGGAAGTAAAAAAAAACAAACTATAATATATGCACCAATATTTGAATTCATTTGTAGTACTGACAAAAATTAACGCATTTCTTGAATAAACTCTTAAACTCTCAAAGATGGCAAGTAAACAGAAATTCAAATATTTATATAATGAAATTTTACAAAAAGAGACAAAAAAGGGAAAGATTGAATAAGATAAAATCGGATCCTCTTTTTACAATAATTACAAAAGAGCTAATATAAATTAAATCGAATATCCACAAGTTTAATAAAATTTTTATGATTTCATGTTATTTCTTTTGTTTTGGCGGAATGTACGACACATATCTGACTTTTTTTAAAATAACAACAAAATAAAATATATTTATTTTATAAGCCACTCGTTTATTATACAGAAACAAGCAAAAATGAGATTCAACTATGCATTGGCTTTGCCATTTATCTACTCTGTGGTTTTAGCAGATGTCACTACAACCCATTATACAACTATTGTTACTTCTGCATGGACAGGAACAGTTACTATGATTTCAGCTCAAACTAACGGTATAGAAGGTGGTACTGATACAATTTATGTTTTAACACCTGGTGAAGTTGAAACAGCTACTACTGAGGTCGTCACCACTGATGATGAAACTACCACCACCACTGATGATGATACTACTACCGCTACTGATGATACTACCACTACTGCCGATGATGATACTACCACCACTACTGACGATGATACTACCACCGCCACTGATGATACTACCACCGCCACTGATGATACTACCACTACTGCTGATGATGATACTACCACCACTACTGACGATGATACTACCACCGCCACTGATGATACTACCACTACCACTGATGATGATACTACCACCACTACTGATGATGACACTACCACTACTGATGATGACGACACTACCACTACTGATGATGACACTACCACCGCTACTGATGATACTACCACCACCACCACTGATGATGATACTACTACCGCTACTGATGACACTACCACCACCACTGATGATGATACTACCACTGCTACTGATGATACTACCACCACTACTGATTCCATAATCACCATCACTGATGAATGGACTGGATCTTATACTTCTACCTATTCAACTATTGCTCCAGCAAATCCAAGTGATAATGTTACTATTAAAGTAAAAGTTCCAGCATCATCAATTACTTCTCTTGTAACTGAAACCTTGCACTCTACTGAAATTATTACCATTACCTCTTGTTCCAGTAATGTATGTACTGCCATCCCAACCACCACTGTTCATGACATTGTCACTGTTTATACCACAACATGTCCAATCTCTAGTGTTGCAAGTACTACTGATTTTGGATCAAATTCATTAACTCCATCCAACTCTTCCCAACCAGTGTCTGTTTCCTATAATAATTCTGGAATAAAATTTGACACTAGTTATTCCTTCTTCTACATCGGTGCTTTTATTGTTTCTTTATTCTTCTTATAAGAGGTTGAATTACTGAGTTTTACAATATGAAAATATTTGTTGCTTCAAATACAGCCTATTCTTACACCTTATATGCTATATTCACTAGGATTTTTTTTGCAGTAAAATATTCTATCTTTTTCTTCCCCACTGTGCCATGTGCCCAGTAGGAATTGTGATATTGATTTCGATATCATAATTTGATTATTTAATTTAAATATATGCATATTATATCTTTTTATTGGTTAATTAAATCTCTATATCTCAAAAATGTATTAATATGATTTTCACTAGAGTGAGCCAGTCCTGTAGCTCAATTTATTCTCTTAGTTAAATGATTACATAATTTGCTAGGTCACTGGTGGTGACCGGATTCCTATAAGTGTATTTATTATTGGAGCCCCACTTAGGCGGGAATAGCTTTATAGTATTACGTATTTGCATTAAGAACAAAGAACTTTCTGAGTTATCCACAGTTCTGGACAGTCTTATTTAAAGCGGGATTCGTGATGCTCTAAATATATAACTGGCTTAATGAATGACTTACAGTCACGTGAAAATAAAACAGTATTATTTATCTAGGGGTTTTTTTATATCAAATTTGCATGTGAACGGATTTACTTGAAAGAAAAGCGATGATCTAAACAAAAAGAAAAAGAGAAAAAAAAAAATTAAAAATTTTTTTGTTCCTTTGTGGATGAACGGTTATTTTAAGAGAAGAAAAAAACATAATATTCATTTTGTTCTAATTTTTCATTATCAAAATTACTAATATTGTTAGTTGCAATAATCGATTAATCAAATATTTTAACTATCTAATATTTATTTATAGTTATTAATCATAAAGACTATTAGTAAATATATTTTTTTTTATTACTTTATCGTTTTATCCCTTTTTCTCGCCTGTTTTTGTTTTATACCTCCTATATCGTATAAAATATCCTTTATTCGTTTACCATTTCAGATGGCGGTAGAGTCAATAATACTTATTAGTAACGCTATTAGAGAGAATGACGTTAATTCAAAAGAGATTATTAATTTGCTAGAAGCTCTTCAAGATGAGGAGCCTCGTATTCGTTTATCACCAGCATTATCTGATGACAATATTAAGTTTATTGATGAACTTTATGACTTTAAGGATTTGTTTAGTTCAGTAGTGAAACTTCTTGTTGAAGAGAAACTTCTAGATCAGTTTAGCTCTGTGATAAATGACGTGGAATTATCTAGACTTGGTAAGATATTGTCTGTTATAAGGGAAGACTCAAATATTTGTTCAAGACTTTGTGACAAGATTCAAATCATTTCCCACAATGAAAACAAAGATAGCAAAAATAGCTATTCAAATGAAAATAATATAATAAATACTATTGATAAAGAGCTTGTACACTTTAATAATTTATCATATAAACAAAGCTATTTATTGGCTAGGGATATACATAGAACAATAGTTCAAAAGTATTCACAATCATCTTCTGATGAAGTTCATCATTTAAATATCATTATAGACTCATCACCATTCAAGAGCTGTTTAGAATCCTGTATTTATGGAGTGGAAATCATGCAAAATTTTTTCACTAATCAAAATTGGATAATACATTATACTATACGTATTGATAATTTCCTTTCAGAAAATTTTGCTCCTGGTTCATTATCCAATTTTGGAGACATTGATAATGATAAGATTCAAGAAAAATTAGTGAATGATAATAAACAATGGCTTAATGATAGAATAAAGAAATTTGATAATGTTGAATTTGTATCTGATTGGGACGAAAATTTCTTTGGTGGTCATGGAATTATAAATCAAGAGAGTTTATCTGATTTCCATCTTCGTTGCTTAGAAGGAAGCAGTAATTATTTTAGATTTCATGAACAAGAAAATCAATCTAATGATACTATCAATGTAATTATTACACATTCTTCAGTTATTAACAGTTATATCAACAGTTATATTTTACAAAACAGTGACAAAGATTCTCTGCTTAAAGATACTTACAGAAAGTCAGTAGATGTTTCATCATCATGTTTTCTTTATTTACATAGAGACAAAGACAAAAGCAATAAAATAGAATTACAATACTCTAGTACTAATCTTCCTTGCTTTAAAAGGATTGATTTTTTGTCAGATTCTGGATTATTTGAGTACCTGATTCCGATAAACATGCTGACTTTTGAAAATATATCTGAAGTCTCTAACATTCTTGAAGAAAAACATGATGAAAATTATGTGTTCATTAAAAGAAGTTGCTCAACTTTTACTATGAATGATGAAAATTCTGATAGATTATCTGCTGAATCTCTCAGCAAGCATAAAAAACAACAAGATGATGATGAGGATGAATCTCAACAAAATGATGATTCTAATAGTGATTGTCCAAATAGAGAACGTCATGGAACCATATTGACTACGATTTCAACAAGCCCAGAGACAACAAAAGAAATTGCCAATAGTAATTCTTTTTATAATTTTGATACATTGAATATGAATTTTTCTGATGAACCAAGAAAAAATGACAGTGATTTTTCTAACAAAAGAGATAATCAAGGTAAAATAATTTTTGAAAAATCAATCACTTCAGTTAATAATTTGGAGGATAATTACTGCTACTACAATAATTACAATTCTGACAATATTATTTCCTCAGTTAAAGATACAAGAAATAAGCCTTTGAAAAGACTGGGATTATCATTAAGATTAAGCGAAGGATTTCTTGAGGGTCATACGCAACCCAGATTCAACGAATCTAAATCTTTTGTATTTGGAGTAAGCAATGATAATAATAAGGCATTACAAAATGATACTGCTATTAGAAGACGGTCTAAAAGTGCTGCATTTTATATACCTGAAGATAATGATTCAGATTCAGATTCAGACTCAGAATCAGACTCAGAATCAGACTCAGATTCAGATAGCAGTTTTGGAAAGGATGATGATAACAATAACATCATCAATAATACTCAACATGAAAACCACAACACTGATTTAAATAGTGAAGATAGGTTGGATCCGAAAACTGTGCCTCAAATTTATGTTTCTCCTATAATTAGTACCACAACCACCTTCAAATCGATATCACCATCTCCGAAGAAACTAACGTTCAATTTAGGCAAAGAAAAAGAAAAAGGATCAATTCATCCAACCTTTTTAAAAACTAATGATTTTACAATAGGTAACACTACTACATCTTCAGTCAAGATCCCAATAGACACAACTGATAGTGAAACTAATGATGACCTTCTTGCATTGAACTTACAAGATCAAGGTTACCAAGATGATGATGAAAAAGAATTTAACGAAATTTTCATTAGAGGTAACAAAAGTACCAATGATATTGATTTATTAACATCAGAATCAGATACTGATAAAGATTTAACGAAAGGTGATAAACTAAATATTGAATCAACCACTAGAAATAGATTTGAAACTATCAGTTTACCTGTGACACAGAGCAACGATAACAAAATAATAAAGCATACCAAAATCTCACATGAAGATAAAATTAATAATGATGAATATGACTTGCATTTTGTGAGTGATACTTCGAATGATTTTTCACTTAATCTGAATGATAATTTGGCATCTCCTCAATTGCCATCATTTAAAGTAGCCAAGGATATTAATATACCAAGAAATTCAAATCAAGACATAAACTACAAACACAAAAGTAATTCTGAAAAGATTAAAATCAGTAACAAGAATATTAGATATCTTCAACCAAAAATTGTTCTTATAAAGAACACTCATAGTTGTAGTACATTATCAATAGATGTGCCTAATACAGCAAATAACAGTAATAACAATAGCATTACAAAATTACTGGAACCAGTGAAGACAGAATCAAACAATAATAAGATTAAGAAACATCGTGCTAATAAAGATGCTCAATATTTCAGATCTCCAATCACTGATAGTTTCTTTGAATCATTAAATAATTATACTTCTGATAAACCAATGTCAATGAAAGATTTTGACGATAAAGCTCTTAACAGTAATAATAATGACGATGATATGAAAAAAAATAGAATCATATTATTATCCAACTCTAATGAAGTCATCCATCATAGTATTTACTAAATAATTATCCTACAAAATCTTTATTTTTATTTATTTTTGTTCATTTTTCCTTTATATATATATATTATATTTTTTTTTCTTATAATAAAAAAATAACAATGGGTTTGGTTTATTTAATACACGGTATTTTTTTAATTTTTTAATTTTTAATTTTTTTTTTAATTTATATATATTATATTTGTATTCGATATTTATTAATTATACTATAATATATGGGAGTAATGAAAACGAACATAATTATTCAAAATCAACCGCAAATTTACCCCATTGAGAATTACTTTTAAGAACATAAAAAGTTCTATCAAACGTTTTTTGCCAAAGGATATCAAGGAAATCATTAGGTCCACGATTAGCAATATTGCTAACGCAAGCACTTTTAAATTCATTAGACAACTTAGAATCTTGAGCCCACTGTTTATGTTTCTTTAAATACTTGAAGAATTCAATAGTATCAGATTCAGAAAGTACAATTAAAATTTGAGAAAATTTATCAATTGTGATTCCTTTTATAATTGTATTAGAATTAATTGTAGTAGAAATTACCCCTTTACGAAGATCCCAAATATTAATTCTTGAAGATTTTTTAGAAAAATTTGTAGAAATTGAAAATAGCCAGTATCCATTATTAGCAAATGACAAGCCAGTAATAAAGGTAGTATGTTCATCATTTGGAGCTGCTGCAACAGAAGCTGAATTATCAGTGGCTTCTGTTTCATTAGCAGAGTTTTCTTTGAAAGTGGTTAATTTATCACCTGTTTTCAAATCATAAATGAAAATAAGACCCTTCAGAGTACCAATGGCTAATAAACTACCATCCATATGTAAATCAGCTTTAGTGTAAATATGAGCATCTTTAATATCAATAGTAGAAATAAAAATTGGCCTTTTAGTGTAACAGTTAGTTATTGACCAAACACCATTTTCAAAAAGTTTAATCAAATAGTTGTTTAAAGATGGATGAACTAAAAGCGCTACTAAGGGCGCAGATGATTCAGTGACTCCACAGAATAATTCAACCACAGGGTTAGCGACAGTAGTTTTGGTACTGGCACTTGAGGCTGCTCTTTTAGATGACCCTGATAAATCACAATCAATGATAAATGTTTTACCATCACTGAACCCAACAATAGGCTTGTATACTGGCGCAGAAGTTTCACTTATATTTATAAAATTCATAGTAGTAGGAGGACCCGTAGAATCTGGACATATTTTTCTAATATTGTATTTATCAACCACAGAATTTACTGATAAGTTAATGACAAAAATGTGAGTTGAGTTACTGAGAAGTAATAATTCATTATTGAAAAGCATTGAATTGTTGTTCATTGGAGAACTTTTGAGTCCTCTAAGGCCATCGAATTTGGTGAATGGAAGAAGCCCTCTTAAAGTCAAAGTATGTTTCACGGTGTTCAAAGTAGACTTGTGTTCCTTAATTTGCTTTTGATGGATCATGTTTAAGAATTTGTCAGCATCTTTAATTGGTTTTAAAAGATCAAAATCTTCAATAGAACTTTCAGACGCATCAGTATCCATTGGTGCAGATTTTTCATTATTGTATTCGATACTAGAAACTTCAGCTTGAATTTCAGCTCGAATTTCCGGTGGTAACACAGATTCTTTATTCTTTAGTGACTTATTATGTGTCAGTACTTCAGTAGATGGTATTTCTGATCTGATAATTTGAGGATGTGTATCATCTTGAATTTCAAAGCTGGAAGCACTAGCAGCATCATTAGTGATAGTACGTTGTAATGATTGAATATAACTATGGCTATCACCTTTTTCATCCTCTTCCTCCTCCTCCTCCTCTACTTGTTTAACATCTTCTTCAATTTTCTTTGCTGGTTGATGGTTTTCAATTTCTTTCTTATTCACTTGAGTGATTGTCGCTTGAGAAATATTATTATTGGTATTATCAACATGCATTTCTTCATCAAAATCATCTTCTTTGATTTTTTCTGGTTTAGTAACCAGAATTTGAGAAGCATTATTATTATGGCTTTGATTAATAGAAATAAGAGTATCTTGTAATTTCTTAACCGCATCATCTTTTTCTTTGGTTAATCTTGAAATAACACGAATACTAGCATCATAGTGATACACAGAACTTGAAAGATCTTTCTGTAATTGATTGATTTTCTTTTTAAGTTCAAAGTTTTCTAACATTATAGCGTCCCATTCATTTTGGAACATGTTTAAAAGTGAAGGAATTGAATTGAAGCTTGGAGAACGAGTATTTGAAATTGGTGGAGTTGCATCATTTGACTTTATTGGGATAAGATCTTCAACTGTCAATGGCTCATTACTGATGGGGTCTGTACCATTCTGGGCAATGTAATTTTCAATAACTTTTCTTTCAAAGATAAGATTGCTCTTTGGCGATAGTACTGGTTCAAGTGTTGGTTCACCAGAAATAGCACATTGCATTTTTTTCTCAATTATAAATAAATAACAATACCGAATAGAGAATAATAATGAGAATAAGTATGTGTCTCAATACTGAGAGATAAAGAAAAGATGGAAAATGTTGATCAACAAGAAAGAAGGCTAAGATAAAAAGAATTATTTTATATTTGATTATTTTTATTTTCTTTTTCTTTCTTCCCCTATAAGCAATTTCATTTACAGTCTCTCCTATTTTATTGAACTAATAATATTTTCATTCTTTTCTTTTTAGAGTAATAACTAAAAATTTAATGCCTTATAACTTTGGAAAAATTCAAAAAAGAAATCAAAAAGAAAATTTTTTTTCCCGAACATTAATATGCACGTGATCTAAATAGTTAAAAGCACATATTAAACATATTTATTTTTGCACTTACACTATATCTATTTATTTGGATATTGTAGTTTATACCTTTCTATTCAACATATCTATATGTAACTAATGGAAAATATATATTTATAGCGTTACGTCGGTGTATCATCTTTTTTAAATCAGCGATGGATCTAAGATCGGTGATTCAAAAACGTACATATACATTATACATATGGATTGGACTGCTTGCTTATCAGTGGTCGTAAAGAGAATCTCTAATAATAAAATTTCTTTTAAGGATAATTTTTTCGAATAATAGATCTGTTTGACATTTAGTTAATAGTAGTGACTGTAAAAAGCACAAAGAAAGGAAGAGAGATAATTGAATCCATCATTAAGTAAAGAAAAAAAAAACAATACCTATTTTTTTTGTTACGATATTATTTTATTTCTTTTTTCATGGATTTTTAAACATTTGGTACTTTTAATAATGTATCCATCATATCGCCAGTACCATAAAATGCAATAATAATATATGTAAAAACAATTGTCTAGTATATTAAAATAATAAATGTATGTTATTAAAGACCGTCTATAAAATATATGCATAATAAAACCAAATATATATATATATATATATATATATTTATATAATAAAAAGAGTAAGTAACAGAAGCGAATAAACAAAAAAAAAAAACATAGTAAGAGTGTTAAAAAAATCTATATAGGAAAAGTTTTGACAACTATTATCAATAAATCAATAGTGATATGTCTATATTGTGGGTGGGTATAATGAACTGAGGGCATAATAGGTGTTTGTGATTGTAGTTGAGGTCGTGGCAGTACCGAAATTTAGTGATGAACGAAAAAAATAATCCAATTTTGACGGAGTTTTTTTTCTTTTAAAGTTTTTTCTTTCAACGGCGTGGTGATTGTAACAGATTTTGAATAGATGAGTTAGTATCGGAAACTTCATTAGAAGAATTATAATGGTATCCTGGATCTATAGAATTGTTATTATTATTTGAAAGCTTGGAATTATAACTGCTAGGAACAGGACGACGACGGGAAGAATTGAAAGAGCTTGAGTCAGCTAATGAAGCTGGGGTGAAAAATGGGTTTTCTGAATTTGATGATGGGTTTTCTGAATTTGGAGTTGAAACGTTGTCATTATTGTAATTGTTAGTAACGGAATTTAAGTGTTCTGTACTAAGATATTGAGAGTCGTAGCTTTTATCAGTTAATGTGACCGCAGAGTCTAAGAACAGACCGTCGTCCTCGTCATAATCGCATTTCTTACTAGATTCACAACTACAACTATCAAATGCATTGCATGCAACAGAGGAATCTAAAGTCAACTTTATATTTTCTTTTGAGGGAATTTCTAATGATGATGCATTATATTCAAATTCGATTGATTTGTTGCTGAATGGATTTTCTGCATTGGTTTTAGTTAATTGACTAGCACAGTCATCATCCTTGTCATCATCTTCAATCAGGTCAATATCATCATATAAATCGCTTTCTGCGAGATATTTTTCATAATCTTCAATATTATCAAAATCTTTATATTCATAAGTATCTTCGACGTCATCGTCATCTTCCTTATTATCATCAGGGTTCTGTTTTGATTTCTTCTTTTTCTTGTAAGTGAAAATTTTATATTTGGCTATAAGCTGAGCTTCAATATTATTTTTGGATTTTATTTTATCACCATATATGAAAGATAATACCACTAATGCTATTATAGCTAAAAATATTGTACCTGCAAAAAAGTATGACACTATTGACATTGCCTTAATCTCAGTACCTTTTTGAAAGCATCTTGCTTCCATTGAATTAGTGCCATTAAATCCCCGAATCCACTGTATTCTACAATATGAGGTCTGAGCCATTGGTATATATGAGTTATTGTTATTTGTTATATTAATTTTTGTAAAAGTAAAAGAAAATTTTGTGAGAGATAAAGAAAAAAGAAGAAGGAAGGAAAATGTAAAAAAAAGGAAAAGAAAGAAGATATATATTTGCTTTTATTCTTTTACCTTTTTTTAAAAATGAAAAAATAATTCATTTATTTGATATTAGCTTAATTTAATTATATATTTTTTCTTTTTAATTAAACAACCAACTGTTAAGGATGAGATAACAAACAATAATACACAATTAAAAAAACTGCATCCATGATGAAGGCTGGAGAAAAAATAAATAGTGATACTGTTACGGGTTGTCTAACAAACATTGCAGGGTGAAAAAATAGCACTAATCTACGGATTATCCAACATCTCACTATATCCAAACAACACAGTTTTTTGCAAGTACAATAAATAAAGATAAGACATAAGTAGTTACATATTTTTGCTTTTTTTGTGATGGATTTACCATAGTGCCAATATAAAATGTGGAAAAACAAACAAAAAAACAATACCAATAACAATAACAATAAATGATAAATGGTACTACTGCTACAAAGCGTATTATTAAAAGATAAATGATATTGGTATTTTTAAAATAAAAAACCTTTCTATATGATGATATTCTATATGATGATATTCTATATGTAAAAAAAAGCATAAACTAAAGATAACTGAATAAGTAAAAAATAAAGTAGTATTGTGAACAAAATAAAAAAAGCTTAGAGAGACAACGAGTATTAAAAAGAAAAGGAAGACCGACATACATTAATGCTATTTCTCAGCACCAACTTTCTGCTTTTTCACTTCCATAGTAAATGGATTAACATCGATTATTGTAAAACAATCTTCAAATGAATCTCTTCTAAGCTTCTTTTTGATTTTTTCACCAAATGAAAGAGTAGTATCGGTATCGTTACTTTTAACTTTAGATAGTTTATTCTTTTCCAGGAAATCAGTATCATGATCAACAAAAGTTATATTGGAATCCATAGTATGGATCATATCAGCCTCAGGATTAACTTTCATTTCCATTCTAAGTTGTTGTATTCGACGACGATATTTAAGAGAGATCAACAAGGTAAGCACAGCAATACCAATAAGGCACGATACTAAGTAAGAAATCACAGCTATCTCAATATATAGAATAGTATCGCTACATTCAGAGCTGGTTGAACTGGTAATATAATTCACAGCACATATGGTCATCTTTCAATATTATTCTTAAAATTTTTGCAAGTATTTATACTATCCGTTGCTTAAAAAAGTTGATAGGATATCATAAATATTTTTGCCTTTTTTTTGACATTTAAAAAATTAAATGGGTGAGGCTAAACATTTATATATCGAAGACATAAAATGAGTATAAATTCATTTAATTTATGATCCTCAATTGTTACTGGATTTAATATTAACTTTAAAACATCCTACGATGCCATCACCATTCAAGAGAGGTAAAAGGGTTAACATAAATATTACTAAACTATGGATTTTTTTTTTTTGAAGGGGCTACCAGAGAGAGAAAAACTACTAGATAAAAAAAAGAAAAAAGGAAAAAAAAAAAAAGAAAAAAAAAAAAAAAAAAAAAAAAAAAAAAAAAAAAAAAAAAAAAAAAAAAAAAAAAAAAAAAAAAAAAAAAAAGGATAAGCTAATTTCAAATAAGTTGATTTGAACCTGTATGAAAAAAGATATCAAAGGAAAGCAAGATATTATGACAGCAAAACGAAAAGAAAATTATTAAAAAGAAAAAAAAAGAAAAAGGTGGGAAATGGGATATATTACTATATTATTCACTGATGAGCCATTATTCGTTAATGATGAAGTTAATGCGAACAAATACGGAGATTTTGTAGACCAATTCATTACGCTATTCAATGGAACCAAAGAAGCTAAAGAAAATAATATAACCTATAAAAGATTCAAAGTCAAAGAAAAAGAAGAATTGCCTGATATTAACAAGTTATTAGGTAAAGATAATGATTGTATTGGAATAGTAATCACTGGATCAAGATCTGATAGCTTTGATAATAATGAGCCATGGTTTGTTAAACTTTGTAAATTTTTAACAACGCTAATAGATGCAAAATCAAATATTCCAATAGCAGGTATTTGTTTTGGCCATCAAGTATTAGCGGCAGTGTTAGATTCAAGAGTTGGTAGGAACCCAAAAGGTTGGGAGTTAGGTCTTTATGATATTGAAATCACTGATTCTTTCGCTAAATTTTGTGAGAAATATCGTGTTACAGAAATCATCAAAAATTTAAGCCTTATTGAAAGCCATCAAGATATTGTTTTTGAAACTCCTAGACTGTTCACTAATATTGGATCTACCTCTAAATGTCCTATTCAAGGCTTTTTCAAAGATGCCGACAATGAAACTAAGATTCTCACTTTCCAAGGTCATCCTGAATTCACAATTCCTCTTCAAAAAGTTATGCTTGATAAAAATTTAAAATCTAATAGAATCAATCAAACTACGTATGAAAGTTCTCTAGAAACTTATAATTTGGTTAAAAAGAATGATGGTCAATTAATTGGAAAATTAATAATTAACTTCTTTCTTCAAAATCAATAAATAGAGCAATATATACATATATTATATAATAATAATAAATTACAAATAGATTTTTTTTCTAGAACGGAAAATATTAAATTCATTAGTCAATACATAGATTTTTTTTTTGTTTTTATGTTTTGCTTGTTAGATACATACTTTTTATTTGTGTTATTGTTAGAAAATATCAATCAAGTTTAGACAGAAGGACCAGCTTTAATAACTTCTGGAGTACATCCATCAATGTAAGTCTTAAAGTTATCTTGGAATAAAGTAGCCAAGCTAACAAGTCTGTCGTTAAATTCACTCTTGTTAACACCAACTTCGTTAGTTGGGTTTAAGATTTCTGGAGGAACAACACCACATTCTTTAGGCACTTGTAAGTTGAAAACTGGGTAAGCTTCATATTCAACTTTAGATAAAGAACCGTCATGGATCTTATCTAAGATAGCTCTAGTGAATTTCAAAGGACATCTTTTACCACCATTACTAACAGATTTACCAACCCAACCAGTATTTAATAACCAAGCATTGGTTTTGTGAGTCTTCATCTTTTCAGCTAACATAGAAGCGTATTTCATTGGGTGCAAGGCCAAGAATGGTTGACCGAAACAAGAAGAGAAAGTAGCTTGAGGTTCAGTGACACCTTGCTCAGTACCAGCCATCTTAGAAGTGTAACCAGAAATGAAATGGTACATAACTTGTTCAGGAGTCAATTTAGAAACAGCTGGTAATACACCACGAGCATCACAGGTTAATAAGACAATATTAGATGGATGAGTGTCAGCATAACAAGGTATTTGAGCATTATTAATGTATTCAATTGGGTAAGCACATCTAGTGTTTTCAGTAATAGAAACATCATCAAAGTCAACAACTCTTGATTCTTTATCATAGATAATATTTTCCAAGATAGAACCGAATTTAATAGCATTGAAAATATCTGGTTCTTTTTCTTCACTTAAACCAACACACTTAGCATAACAACCACCTTCAATGTTAAAAACACCGTTATCAGACCAACAATGTTCATCATCACCAATTAATTTACGGTGAGGATCAGCAGATAATGTGGTTTTACCAGTACCGGAAAGACCAAAGAATAAAGTGACGTCTCTATCACCATGAACTGCTTGATTAGCAGAAGAGTGCAAAGTTAAAACATTGTGATTTATTGGCATTAAGTAGAACATAACAGTGAAAATACCTTTCTTCATTTCACCGGCGTATTCAGTACCTAAGATGACCATTTCCATTTCTTTGAAATTTATTTCAACAGAGGTACTAGAGGTCATACCATCAGTGTAACGGTTAGCTGGGAATTGACCAGCATTGTAAATAGTGAAGTCAGGTTCACCGAAATTTTTGAGTTCTTCTTCAGTAGGTCTAATCAACATATTTCTCATGAATAAAGCATGGTAGGCTCTAGCACAAATGATACGTACCTTGATTCTGTATTTTGGATCCCAGCCAGCGTAAGCATCAACAACGAATAATTTTTCTCTGGTTCTTAAGTAATCTTGAGCTCTTTCTTTAGAAATTTTCCAAACTTGTTCGTTAACTTTTCTATTCACAGGTCCCCACCAGATGTTGTGAGTGGAAGTTTCTTCGTCAACAATTCTCTTATCTTTTGGAGATCTACCGGTTTTAGCACCAGAGTAAGCAGTAAGAGCACCGCTTGAAGAAATGACAGTACCTTTTTCTTTTAAACCATCTTCGTATAATATTGGCACAGCAGCATTATGACGAACAACAGCATCGTCAACTAAACCGAGTTTTTCTTTGAATTTGGCTTCATTAAATGACATCTTAATTGTTTTGTGAAATAATAATTTAATACTAATGAGATAAGTGAACTAAATGAAAATATGAATATGAAAATAGTATTTTGATTTAATGATGAGATGAAAATATATCTATAAATAAAAAAAAATATTTAATAATAAATAAAAATGAAAAATATGAAAAAAAATCAGGAGAATCAGGAGAATTTATACTGATATATATCAAAAACATAAAAAATTTGTGGAGGTGCAATAGTATTACTAACTAAAAATGTTATCTCTCTAATTATCTCTCTAATTATCTCTCTAATTATCTCTACCTGTTTCTATCAAAGTTTCCCCGGGACAAATCAATTTATACTGCTTCTTCGGGGAGATGCAGTATTTTTTTACCCCAGAAAAATTACCTTTTTAGGTGGGTGTCACGTGAAATACCCGGAAAAAATTTTTTTAAGCAATCAAAAAACAGTCATAATTAAAGCGGGATATATATAAGATACCAATAGTATTATTGTTATAATAATAATTACAATATTAATTAATTACAAAATTGACTCCAGTTAGAGAGGCACGAGGGACAAAAGAGAATTATCAAAAAGATCAGGAAATTGATCTTTTGGGGGAAAATAAAATTTCGTTTTTGTCTGGTGAAAGATTCATTATTCATTAATGGAAAAATCTGGGGAATTTTTTTTTTTTTTTTTTTTTTTTTTTTTTGATATATGCCTCTATTTTTGTGAAAAATTTCCTTCGAAATTTTCAAGTTTCCCGTTGATTTATCCAATCTTAATTTATTATTAGGAAAAACTCGGCTAAAACTGAATTCTTTGCTAATAAGTGAGTCAACTGGATTTACTCATCTCGTCTTTATATAGGAGTCTTCTTTTTCTTCACTTCGATCTGGAAGTAGAAGTCTGACGGTTTCAACCACCATGAGCATCCTCATCTCTCCGAAACTAACAAATAGCAACCAATATAAGGTTCTCTTAGTGCCTGACAGTATTGTTTTACTTAGAGGCAATGTGTAGCGACAGTATGACCATTTAGCTATTGAGTACTACTCATTGGAAAGGGGGCATTGAATAAATCTGATAGTAATAATACCATTATTTGGTTTAATTAAAGATGGAATAGTGATAATACTATTATTTGGTACAAATAAAGGTGGAATAACATAGTAAGAAGACTCGCCGCTAATTCCATACCAAGTTCTCCCGGGATACTTATTTGACTGCCATTCTCCGATCCACGCTTTTATGTCACATGATTAGACTTATAATTTTTTATACCATTTTACTACTTTACGCACTCATTTTTTGGTCCTTCTTTTTTTTGCCTTCTTTTTGCCTTCTTTTTCTTTCCCCCCTAAGTTTCCTTTGCACATGTCAAAAAAGGAGGAAAAAAATATTTCTAGCATATTAATCCGATAAGCGCTAGCAGCAGCAATGAGGAGAAAGTGAAAGTTTTCATCAATTTGCTATATGAAGGATAAATAAATAAATGATCAAAATATTATGAATGATATATTTTATTTAATATTTTTTGTCAATATATAAAGATATCTAATTTCTCGAACAGTATCCATTTCATTACAAGTAAAATAAAATAAAATAAATTAAAATCAAATAAAACAGAATAGAATTATCTAAATTGAAATTTTATATAATCCCTAATCATGAACCGCTTATCTCAAATTTCATCCCATTTAATTAGTGGGACATCTTCTTCAACTATTGATAAATTACGTGAAAAGAACCCTGATGACGTTGTTATTGTCGCTGCTTATAGAACGCCAATAACTAAGGGTCGTAAAGGTGGATTCAAAGATTTGGCCGCTGAAGATATTTTGTATCTTTTGTTGAAGGAGTTCAAAAAGAAAAATATCATTGATTATAATAAGATTGAAGATATTGCTTGTGGTAATGTGCTTAACCGAGGCGCTGGACACAATGAATTCAGAGCAGCTGCATTGGCAGCTGGGGTCCCGGACACTGTACCATTTGTGGCAATTAACCGTCAATGTTCTTCAGGCTTGATGGCGGTTAATTATATTGCTAATGAAATCACTTCTAATCAAATCAATATCGGGATTGCTCTTGGGGTGGAATCAATGACCCAGTATTTTGGCCCTAAAGCAATGCCTGTAATATCTGATTATTTATTGGAGGCCAATCCTGTCGCCGAGAAGGGTTTAATTCCAATGGGGATCACCAATGAAAATATTGCTTCTAGATATAATATTTCTAGAAAGCAACAAGATGAATTTGCAGCTAAATCATTTGCAAAGGCTGAATCGGCTATAGAATCTGGACTTTTTAAAGATGAAATTATCCCAATTCCAATTAATGAACTGGTCACAATTTCAAAAGACGAAGGGGTTCGTAAAGGTACTACTTATGAAGTATTATCAAAATTAAAACCTTCATTTAAAACTAACGGGACCACCCATGCTGGTAATTCATCCCAAGTCTCTGATGGTGCAGCAATTGTTTTATTAGCCAAACGTTCAGTAGCGGAATCTCTTGGATTACCAATTGTTGGTAAATATGTTTCCACGCAAGTTGTTGGTGTACCTCCCGAAATCATGGGGGTTGGACCTGCTTATGCCGTTCCTAAATTATTAAATAGTTTACAATTAAATAAAGATGATATTGATATCTTCGAAATCAATGAAGCATTCGCAGGCCAATGTTTATTCAGTGTCGAGAAAGTTGGCATTGATGTCAAAAAGGTGAACCCAAGAGGTGGTGCTATTGCCTTGGGCCATCCATTAGGTGCCACTGGTGCACGTCAAGTGGCTACTTTATTAAATGAATTAAAGCCTGGGCAATTAGGTGTTACAAGTATGTGTATTGGTAGTGGTATGGGTGCAGCTGCATTATTTATAAAAGAGTGATTAAGTTACTAATCATTTATATTATTATATTTATATTATTATATTTATATTATCATATTTATCTATATATTTTCTCGATGGTTCTCTTCAAAAACATATTATTATTATCATCTCTCCTTCTATTGTAACTCTTAGTATTTGTAAAATAATATTTATGGACACGCTGTTTTCTATGCAAGAAAAAGCAAAGGAAAAAAAGACAGAGACTTAATTAGCACAGGAAGGAAGAAAAAGTAGGAAAAAATACTATCTATATAATCACATTTTAAAAAAAGTATTTTGCAAAATACATTTCTTTAGATATATATATATATATATATGTATATATATGTCAATCAATCACAAAATTTTATTTGAAGGAGTGTTCTATACTGATTTTGCTATTTTTACATGGATATATTCTTCAATAGATTGAGTTCTTTAGTAATCATATCAAACTATCTTAATATTTTTTTGTCATACCCTCATCTCATATGCCTCATCTAACCTAAAATATAAAACGTATATAGAACCATACAAAAAATAAAACTAAAAAAAAAATAAAAATAAAAACAAGTTGAAAACAAAATAAACAATTAAATAAATAACCATTAAACTAGTATCAACACTAATAGAATTATAATATAATATAGAATTAATAGAATTATCACAGATGTCTAAGAAAAAAAGTCAGAATAATAATACTGGTAGTAATACCGGCGATGTGGTAATGAATAATTCCGCGGATACCATTGATACTACGTCACCAATAACTGAGAATTTTAAGTCAACATTACCACCAAGGAAGAGAGCAAAGACAAAAGAAGAAAAAGAACAACGTCGAATTGAAAGAATACTTAGAAATAGAAGAGCTGCTCATCTATCTAGAGAAAAGAAAAAACGATACATTGAATTTTTGGAAAACACCGTTGTCGATTTGATTAATAAGATAAGTGTCATGAAAGAATTCAATAAAGATTTAGCACAGTCTCAAGTTTCTGAAATTACTAGCCAAAAGATTAATAACTTTTTAAACAGTTTGGCTTCTGATGAAAAGGAACATCAAGAATTATTAGACAAGATTAATCAAGCTAAAAATTTAGCATTGATGATAAATAATCAACATGGTAATAAGAAGAATTCTTCCACAACCACCAATGTAGACAATACGACTACTATCTCAACTAATAGTATATCATCACCTGTTCTTAATACAGCTAATATTTCACATAATAGTGATAATGAATCTTACATGAGTGTACCTAGTACACCAGTATCTGGAACCACTACCCCAACATCGGCTACGTTCTCTAGATTCGGTAACTTAAGTTATAGTAATAATAACAATAATAACAATAGTATATCAAGCCTTAATAATAATAGTAATCATATTCATCATCAGGGACATTTCTCAAATTCAATCTTATCATCTGCTCATTCAACGCCTACTTTTAATCATTATCAAGATCCTTCAAATATAAATACTTCTTCATTGAAAAAATTATCTGATGTTATAATTGCCAGTGACAAACAACTGAAATCCAACAGTAAAAATGGTTCAATAAATCGTATTGCTAATTATAATAATGGTGCCAATAATAACATTGTTCATCAACCAGTTATGTTGGTAGAACCTAATATGCATCTGCTAGCGCAGCCGCTTCTTGCCCAATCATTACGTGAATCTCCAAGATCTAGCAATTTCCCTAATAATACTAATAATCCTAATAATAATCATGGCACTGAAATACATGCTAATGCTTTAGGGATTTCAACTCTAAATAATAAAAAAATAACTGATATTACGCCCTTATCTTTTAATAAACTGATACCGTCTAAAATTTCCAGTAATAATAATAATGGCAATAATAACAATGATACACAACCATCACACCCGTCTGGATTATTACCTGGTCTTCGCGCAAGACCTAATAATAACACAGGCGGTAGCTCAGTATTCTCATCATCTAATAATGAAGATGCGTCTCAAAGTAACAGTATTTCTACTATCGATGAAGATGAGGTTAATGAAGAAGATGCTGTAATGATTATGATGTCTTTAAAAAACGGTAATGGGTTATTTTCACCACCAAAACACTAATTAATAAAACAGCTACACAAATGAACATAATAAAAATGAAAAAATGAAATAATGTCTATGTATTATTATTATTATTATTATTATAAGTATGTACAGTTTTTTTAAAACCCTTTTTCTATCCTTTGCTTGTTTGCGAGGTTTCAATATATATTATAAATGAAATAATATAATAAAAAGAACGAAAGGAAGATTATTGTTTTCCCCTGTTCAATGATCAAATTTATGCATGTTTTCGTAACTAAAGAAACCGGTACGTTTCTCTTTCATTGATTTAATATTATTCATCCAAATTGAATAATTTTTATTGAAATTAACTGGAGATCTTTCACGTCTAGTATTGAAATAAAATTGACGAACTAAACTCTTGAATAAAATTATTGATCCAATACCTCTTTGTTCAACCCATTTTAAATAATTAGTCACTAATAATGCCAAAATATCTGGTTTCACTGGCTGACTACATTCTTTATTGACTCTTCTTAAATACATTTTGGCAATTTTAACTCTTTTGAAATTCATTTTATTTGGGTCTTTAATGGCTCCTAGCGCCACTGCTTGTATAATCCAAGACAATTCTTGGTTTGCCTTGTTTGAATTGCCTTTACTGACTCTTTGAATTATATTATCAATGTTTTTATGGTATGCTGCATTACTCCAATCTAAATTTTGGTCAGCTAAATTTTCTAAATATCTTAATTTCAATCTGAATGGAATATTTTTAGATATGTTTTCTTGACCATCTCCTGTGATTATCGAGAATAACGTTGGATATTTTTCAATTATTTCATTAACAACCACCAATCTATCTGCCAGGATCAATTTTAAACATAGTTGGTTTTGGAAATAACTTCGCATCTTAACATGATCGTTAGGTGCAATAGTCTCCTTAATAATCTCATGGATTTGCTGATTAGAAATATATTTATTATTACTGATTTTAGCAGCCAAGTATGCTAAGTTAACTCGACATTTCTTGTCTAATTTATCATCTTCACTGATACTACCATTAGCAATTGCGAAAGATTCCATCATCAATTTCATAATATTTTGAATATCATTACTACCCTCGCGGCATTTAGGAATCAATATCATAGTGACAAACTTCGTTAAACATCTAGTCTCACGAACATTGCTGTTAGTTGTGACCCATTGCTTAATATTTAATGCATTAACCATATCTTCGACATTAATCTTATTCAATAAATGCCCATATTTCACAAATAGAAATGTTAATATCCATAAGAAAGTAGTTCTTTCCATAGTTGACATATCATTGACTAATTCAAAAACAGTCAGCAATTTTGTTAACAATAATAATTGTTCTTCTTTGTTTCCTTGATAAGTTGGAGTTTTATCAAAGTGCTTCTTTTTAAATATATCATCTGGAGGATTAAAGATTAACCAAAAGAGTTTACGGATAATAAGAGTATTAGCCATGATTAAATCATGATGATCTAAAAGAATCTCTTTTGGTAATAATTTATTTTTTTCATTCAGTTCAGTGATTAATCCATAAAGAAATCTTGAAATTTTAATTAACGAAGGATTAAATTTATCATTACTATTATCAAAGACTCTGAAAATTTCATCTGGCTTATTAGGAGACACCACAGTCTTACCAATTTTATATTTTAATGCTTGATATAAATGATCATTATAATAATTAAGAATTGTTACTTTATACCAATTAATAATTTTTTGTTGTCTCCCATTGTAATCGGCAGTTTTAGTATTAGCAGCATTCTCCACATACAAATCAGATAAAAGATTGAATAATTGTTCATAATTGAATAAAGGAAGAACCTTATTCGTAACCACGGAGAATTTATCTTTCGAGGTTAGTTGGTCTTTGAATGCAAAATATTTTAATTTGAATAGTGTTTGATAAAGGTCATCTAGATTTGAAATATTTGTAGATTTAATCATGAAATTAACATCTCTTGAATTTATTATGAGTAGATTTTTCAATCTAGATAACTCTTCTAATCTTGACTTTGGTAAATATAATGATTTTTGAATACATGCATTTTGAATTAATTCGATTGAATTACGAATATCTTGGAAAGTATAAACTAATTTACAACAGAGTTCCAAATTTTGTTTCTTACTCTGATTGATCATAATCATTACTAAGAATCCACCAATATGATTTTCATTTAAAGATTTTTCAACATTTTTCGATAAAGCAATTTTGGCAGAGGCAGATTCATGTTTAGTTTTAATGATATTAACTAATAATGAAAATTTACCACTCCATGCTTTCAAGAAATTAATCACAATATCCTCTCGATTATTATTTAGAAAATCTTGTAAAATTAAATCATAATTTAAAGGTGATAAATGCAGAGGAGTCATTGAACTACCAGTATGTATTGATTTCTTTGATTCATTAATCAATGAATCATAATTAGTTAACATTAGTTCGAAAAGAGAATCGGATTCTTGTTGATCACCAGATAATAAAGCCACCTGTTGTTTCTTAACTCTATTAACTAACGGAATTTCATGTTTAGTATTGATATTGTTGTTATTTTTATTACCGAATAAAAAATTGGATAAAAAGTTGGATGGGAATAGCTGATCGGTATCATTACTATCATATAAATCTTCATTCTCACAAATGTCCTTATTATCAATATTTAACCAGTAATCATTAGATATTATTTCCACGATGTTATCAATTTTGGTATTGATGGTTTTCTTTTTAGCGCCTAAAAATGTACCTTTACTTGATATCATGACATACGCAGTGTATTTAAGTGCTTGTTTGAAAATATTAATCAGAGCCATATTGTTATTATTATTGGCAGAAATGAATCTAAAATAAACGTTACGTAAGAAAAGAAATAATTTAAGATCCACATTTTCAGTCCAATATAAATTGTCTTTAAGAGATACGTGCCAATTATCCAAATTTTTAACAATTGAAACCAATTTATTTTCAAATTCATCAAGGGAAATATTGGTATATTTTTTATCTTCTTCAAGGAATAAAACCGAAGGTCTATTATCAGAATCCAAAGAGAATCTGTTCAAGTAATCCAAGAATAACTTCGAAGATAAATCAAATCGCTCTCTTAAAATGAAAAAATTAACGCATCTAGTTAGTAAATTGTCTGATAAATTGAAAGTATAATTCCTAGAATTGGCATCTTTAGATATGAATGATTTGTAAATATAAGCATGCATGGCGTCAACGTTTAAATGGTAAGGATTTTTATATTTGAGCAATAGATCAAGTTTTTTATGACGATCTGACGTTAAATTCATTTGATGTTTCAATTTCTCTGGACAATGATTCCATAGTTTTATTATTATTGGATCCTCATCTTTGATAATTGCCGGATTAGTATTGATATGAGTAGTGTCAGGAGAAGGCGGAGGAATGTTAGGATGCGACGTAGTTATAAAATCATCATTAGGTTGTTGATAGTGAGAATACCGTTTCGTAATCAAACGATTAGCGATATGCCGCTGTCGTACTTGATGACATCGTAATTGTGAAAGGATATTCTTTTTAAAATGTAGCATTTCATATTATTAACGGCGTCATTGACGGTTTAGGTATTTATATTTCTATATGTAATATGCTAGGCGACCTCACTTTAGTTTAATGCAAACAAAAAAGAATAGGATGACAATACTCTAGTGCAAGTATTTTAAGATATAATATTATCTATTATTAATAGACTATATATCGCATTGACTATGAGATTTCATCCATCATATTATTGGGCTGACAGAAAAAAATTCTTCTCACAGAAAAAAATTTTATTATATTTTTCTTTCAAAATATGCATCACTCATGTGATGAAAACATCTAAATTCATTATACATTTATTGCTAGGGGCGCTTTAATAGGCTTGGACCGGAATATATTCATTTAGTGAGCTCGAAAATTATTCTATTATACGGGTCATACAAAAAACATCAAAAAGATATAAAGATGATAGAAAAATTTTCTTCTTTTTTGATGACAGCCAATCGGTATTGATTTGAAATACAATATTTATTATATAGTGAAGTTATTATATAGTGATATTTATTAATCGTCAGATATATAGGTATACCAAATAATGTATTTAATTCACAGTAAAATAGTAGATGTAAGGATGTTTTCATATAAAAAAATCTGCTGATAAACTTCATTAGCCACTATAATTAGCCATGATAAATGCTAGCCAATTAATTCGCTCCAATTGAAAATAAATCAACTGTTTTTTTCTCATTTTTTTTCTTACTTTATAACTAGCGGAAAAAATTTCTTTACAAAAAAAAAGATTTTTTCTCAGCTGTTGGAAAAAAAATTGAAAATTGAAAATATTTTCTATTATCTTTGACTGATATATCTAGTTTTCTGTTATATTTTCTTTTTTACCATTTTTTAATATTCATAGTTATATATTATATTATATTATCAGTAAAAAAACATCACATATACAATAAAAAAATGTTCAGACAAATTTTAAGAACTCCTATTGTTAGACGTGCTATTGTCACACCAAAATCCTACAACCAATTAAGAGTAGCTCCAATTGCTATCAATAGAATCTCTAGTATCAGACAATACAGTGGTCACCACGAAGAAACTTACGAAGAATTCACTACTAGATTCGAAAATGAATTTGAAGAAGCTTACGATTTATTCGAAGTTCAAAGAGTTCTTAATAACGCCTTTTCTTATGATTTGGTCCCAGCTCCTTCTGTGATTGAAAAAGCTTTACAAGCTTGTAGAAGAGTCAATGACTACGCTACTGCTGTCAGAGTCTTTGAAGGTTTAAAGGTCAAAGTTGAAAATGTTGAACAATACAATGCATACTTAGAAGAATTAAAGGATGTTAAAAAGGAATTGGGTATTGACTTAAAGGAAGAATTATTCCCAGAATCTGCCTAAACATCCTCCTCCTCTCTCATTCGATCATTCAAAATAAACAAACATATTAACATCAACACAAAAAAAATATAATTTATTATTCATATAATAGGAAAATAAAAGATAATATACTATTTTATTTATTCATTTTTTTTTAAAAAAAAACAATAGTTTAAAATGTAATCAATATAATAAAAATGATAATAAAAATGATTTTAATTGGAAAATCCCAGAAAAAGAAAAAGATTTACAAGAAGAAAAGAGAAGAAAGAAATTATTTATTTTCTAATAATAACATGAAGGATGTTGAAAATAGTAATTAACTAATTAACTTTGAATTAATATTAATGATGATAGAGTGCATGGCGATTAATATTCTATAATCGCCCTTTATTATATTTCAAAGAAGAGGGAAAAAAATTTTTTTTCTTAGTTATTAGTTCTTGTTATTCTTCTTTTCCTTCTCAATGGACCTCTTTTTTATATCAATTTGTTATTTCATTATCACAATTAATCTACGTTATTATTATCATCATTATTATATTATTTTTATTATTAGTAGCTACCAGCAATATTATTATTAAATAAACAATGTAGTCGTAGTATCTCAATTTCTGATTTTTTTTTCCATATGTCGCTGTTTAGTGCGCCCATAATTTATCTCTTATTATTTGTTTTCAAAATAGGATCACATATATCAGATATTCTACTTAATATAAACATGTTTTATATTAGTTAAATTATTACTTTGTTGTATATATTTGCTTTGTATTAATTATGACATACATTGTAGAATAAGTATTGTAAAGAAGAAAAAGACAAAAGGGAAAAAGACAAAGAGAGTAGTAAATGAGATAAAATGATTTTTATTTTTAATGTTATAAAAAAGAGTGAGGTAATAGAGTTAGAGAAAAAGATATAGTAATTATTGTTATCATTATTAATTTTTATAGTACCCTTGAGCATCTAAACCAAATTCAAGTTCTTGTTCTAAACCAGTTAACAAATCAGCATTATTTTGCTGTCCTTGGAGATTATTTTGATGGTTTGGATCTTGAGTTGAATAGTAAATGTTTTCCTGTGGTTTTGGAACATCGTCATAAAGTTGTTGACCAGGTTCAAATTGAGTTGGGGTCAACATTTGTTGTTGTTGCTGTTGAACCTGTTGTTGCTGTTGCTGTTGTTGAGCCTGATGTTGCTGTTGTTGGACTTGTAGCTGTTGCTGTTGTTGTATTTCAGCAGGGGATTGTTGAGTTCTTGAAGAAATTTCTTTGAAAGATCTAACTTCATGGAGGAGTAATTGTTTCATATCGTCAAATTCGTTAATTGCTTCAAATGAGAAATCAAATTTTTCAGCACAAACAATTTCTTCAGAAGTATCATGCCAAACCGCTAAATATGGATGGCGTAAAGCTTCATCAACATTGATTCTACTACTAGGATCCAAAGTAAGCATCTTATCCAAGATATCCAAGCCTAATGGATTAGTATTTGGATACAATTGAGAAAATGGAATTTTTGGCATAAATGGCAATGATCGAACATAATCTTGAGCTCTTGAAGAGCCAATTCTGACTAAAGTTTCTTCATTTGGAGATCCAATAATTTTCAAGATTTGGTTTAATTGATCAACATAATCTGAACCTTTGAAAATTGGTTTGGAACCTAATAATTCAGCAAGAATACAACCAACAGACCAAATATCAATTGCTTTAGAATATGAATGGAAACTTAACATAATTTCTGGAGCTCTATACCATCTAGTAGCCACATATTCAGTCAAATAACCAGCATTTTTTTCAGAATCAGTAGAAAACCCTCTAGCAAGACCAAAATCACAAATTTTCAATTCACAATCGGCATTGACTAATAAATTTCCTGGTTTTAAATCACGATGTAAAACATCAGCTGAATGAATATATTTCAACCCACACAAGATTTGATAAATAAAACTTTGGTAATGAGCATCGGTTAAAGCTTGACCACTTTTAATAATTTGATGTAAATCACATTCCATTAACTCTTCATAAATGTAAACTTCACTGAAATTAACAGGATCGACAATATCTAAATCATATAATGCGGTGATGTTTTTATGTCCAGTTAAATGCTTTAAAAGTTTGATTTCTCTAATAGCTCTTTTACATAAAACTTTTTTACTGAAAATATTCGTGATTTTCTTAATGGCTACTGATCCTCCATTTGGAACGTCTAAATATTTAGCTGATACAACTACACCGTATGCACCATGTCCTAATTCCTTAATAACTTGGAAACGTTTATCAATGACAAAATCTTGATGGAACACTCTATAAGAAAAAAAGGCGATGTTAGTATCAATTTGATTAACTAATTGAATATCTTAAAAAACAATTTCTAATTGTTATTACTTACCTGAACAGATGACGTTCTTGGTCTAATATATCACTCATTTTTTTTTTTTTTTGAAATAACTAAATGTCTTTTGAAGTCGAGAAAATAACAGTTAAAAAGAACCAAAATATATATATTTATATGAACAGCAGCAACAAAAAATAAACAATCTTAGTAACAGATAAAAAGGAAAAAGAGGAAATATATACTTATTATTTCGATAATAATAAGATAAATATATAATCTCGTACTCTTTCTTCGTAAATGATGAATAGGATAAACTAATGTTGAAGATGTGTTATTTTCTATTTTTCTTTTTTCTTTTTCTTATTTTTCTCTTTTTTTTGTCTTTCCTTTTTCAATATTTGTCAAACAGAAACGTAAACGAAAAAAAAAATAGAAAAAAAAGGAAAAAAAAGAAAAAAAAAAAAGAAGAAAGGGAAACAAGAAAATTTACACTAAAATATTAAATATATAAATATATAATAATAATAAAATACGATATTAAAATGATCTTTATTGATCAAAAATATGACTGTTATTATTTATTATTAATATATATATTTTTTGTAATATATATATATATATATATATATATAATGAATATTCTTTTTAAAAGAAAAAAAGACGTCAGCGGAATGGCCTAGGCCAATAGTTAATTGTAGAGGAAAAGCTTGAAACCCTTTCCCTTGAACGGTGTTTTAAGATGAATTTCAAAAATAGAATCCTAAAACAATTATAATTTTCCCATTTCCAATTCCAATTCCACTTTAAAATATGGTGTAAGTTGCCAATTTAGTTTTATATTTAGCAAACTGCCAGTCTAATATATAATAACAAGAATAAGAATTTTCCCACCCTGGCATAATTGATCCATTTTACATAATACTACTTGGAAAAATAGGACAAATAGATATATATATATTTATATATATTTATTTAAGAAAATATTTTTCTATATATATATAATAAAAAGCTAATTAGAAAATAAATAAATGCTTATTTACAAACTTTACCATCAGCAATTTCTCTCTTTTCACCATTAACAATGACTGGTTCATCCCAAGCCCAAGCATTTTCTAAGAATTTCTTGTCTTCTTCTTTGGTTGGGTCTAATCTGGTGTAAGAGTAAGATTCCCAATCTGGAGCAACATTAAAGGCAACAGTTGGATCATCACCTCTGATTAAGAAAGCACCAGTGATACCATTGTTGTTGTTTTCACCGTAGACAACTAAACAACCAAAAATATATTTAATGGAACCAGTTAATCTGTTGAAGAAACCACCAATTAAATTGTTGGACATGAAGGTTAAAGTTAATTCATCATTATACTTGTAATCAACCTTCCATAATGACCATTCCTTGTCATTGTAGAATTTGTTCCAGAAGTATGGTAAGGCAGTTTCTCTAGTTTCTTCATTAGAGTAAGTTCTTTTCCATTCATCAATTGGGATGGTAGAAGCTGGGAGTAAAGATAATGGATGTTTAGCCTTCTTTTCTGGAGCTGGAGCAGCTTCAGCGGCTGGTTTAGCCTTCTTTTCACTCTTCTTTGGTTCTTGCTTCTTCTTTTCCTTCTTTGGTGGAACGAATTCAATTGGTTTAGCAATGAATTCAAAGTTCTTGAAGTAAGCTTGAGATTGAACAATGTCAGAAGCAAGGATGGTCTTGAACCATCTGACAAAATATGGGTGTTTCTTAGACCAGTCGTTACCCCAGATAGTCTTGAAACCTTTTTGGAGTTCTAAAGCAACGAAGATATCTGCAAAGGTGATTCTTTCACCGACTAAGTAAGTAAAGTTAACTAATCTAGCTTCAATAATAGCAACTAATTCATCAAGGTGTTTAGAGTTATCAGTGACTTGTTTCTTGTTGTATGGAACGGCACCGATTAATGGCTTGAAAGCAGCAGCAAGAGTTGGTAAAAGTTCGCTGTTAGCAAAGGATAACCATCTAAGAACTGAAGCAGTTTCAGCATCGGTCTTACCTAATAAGTTAGTTTTAGTTTGCTTGTTGATAATAGTGATAAAGTAATAAGAAATAGCAATAACTTCGGTTAATTTGTAACCTTTTGGACCAATGAAAGCTGGAACTTTCTTTAATGGGAAGTTTTTGATGTAAGCAGCATCATCAGTACCTGCAACCTTGATATCAAGTTTGTAGTAATCAACTAAAGATTTGGCAATTAAACCACGAGTACTTTCAGTAACGTATAAAGTTCCTAAAGACATTTTTTTATTTGTTTGTTTTTGTTTGTTATATAATTAATATAATTTATAAAAAAATATATTGATTAATGAGGAATTATTAAACATTAAATACATAAAATAAATGACAAAAAAAAAGAAGGAGTGAATATTCAGAAAAAAAAAAAGAAAAAATTTTTTTTTGTTGATGAAAAATATTAAATTAAAATGAAAGAAGAAAACACATTTTTTGAGTATATAAAGTAAAATGTGCACAATTATTACCCTGGCATACCTAATTATTCATGAATATTCTATACAATTGGAAACTAAACAGATCTGTCATATATATGTCATATATATGAAATGACAAACAATAATTAGTCATAATCATCAATATATTAATTGATAACGTAATTATAATAAATAATAAAGGATTAATAAATAGAACCGAAGCTAAGAACTTTATTTTTTGCATTTTAAATATTCTTCCTATTTTTTTTTAGTATAAAGAGGATAAAAAAAACCACAATATTTTTATTTTTGATCTCATAATCGATATTACTTATTTATGTCATACCATAAATGCACCCATTTGGTATAACAGCAAATCATCAGTTACATAAAAGAATATGGCGGTGAAATTAACAAGAATAAAAGATTACAAAATTCCAATATTGCTTGAAACTAGCCATCATTTAATAATTAATAAACCACCGTACATTTATAGTCATGCGCCAGCCAGACAAACATTAGGCAACAAAAGTCATTATCAAAACACGATTATAAATCACCTTAGTCAAAATCAATCGAACATCAGTCATGATTTGAAATTAGTGCATCGTTTAGATTTTAATGTATCTGGGTGTATGTGTATTGCCAAAACCGCAAATCTGGCTAAAAAATTTAGTAAAAATTTAAAAGCTGGAGGTGATAGCAATGCTGGGAATCCAATCAAGAGAAAATATATTTGTTTAGTGGATTATCATGGCCAACAATCATCTACGGAGATTAAGCCAGAAGGGATTATAGACTCGCTTATTGACGGTAAAATTAGTAAAACTCATTATAAAGTGCTACATTTCTTCCCTGAAGATAACAAAAAATTAATTATTTTGAAATTAGACACTGGCCGCAAACATCAAATTCGTCGCCATTTACAACAGATAAATTGTACTATAGTTAACGATCATCGCTATTCTCAAATAAACCATACTCAAAAAATTAATCTTGATCTTAATTATAATGATCAGATTGCATTACATTCTGCTTATATTTTCACGCAAATAGGCATACACAAATATGAGACTTTTGCCCCGTTATTATGGAATTTTAATAACGTATGGGGAACTTTGTACAAATATAATTTAATTAATCCTAAAGATTTCCAATTAGTTGATGATCTTAAATCTGAATTGCGTTATTTTTAATGAATTTGATATATTAACATAAATAAATTGTTGTATTCATTATTTAAATATAAAAATCTAAAAAAAAAAAATTTAAAAAAAAATTAATTTGCAAAGAAAGAAACTGCAAAAAAAAAAAAAAAGCTACTCCTCATCAGGGGCTCGAACCCTGGACATTTCGGTTCCTTGCTTTAATAAAAGCCGAACGCTCTACCAACTGAGCTAATAAGGACGAGTAGCGACAGGAAAAATTGTGCATAGGTGCGCATAAATTAATAAATGTAGTCTGATAAATCCATTAAAATGTAACTTTGTGAGAATCCCGTGATTTCTCATATAAATAAAAAACCATTTACACGTGACTTAAATAAAACCGACTTATCCTACATACAATGAAATTACAACATGAATATCAAATCAAATCATTATAAATCAAATCAAGATAACAGGAAACAATCAATATCAATATCATTATCAATATCGCCGTAAGTCAAACAAAAACACGGCAACACATTCAAACTAAATATC
>JAJMHY010000064.1:0-55277 GCA_030583325.1 Saccharomycopsis selenospora | reverse complement strand
CAATTAAAAGTTAATATTGATAATCTTTTAATATTAGAGTTGAAAGAATTCAATCGTGATTGGACTTCATTGACTTAATGGGATTTTATTTCATTGATTTAGTATTCTTTTTATTCCGATTAGCTAATTTTTTTTTGAAGTTGTTTTAATATAATATTATTATTTTGAATTATCAGTAGTTATATATTACTCTAGTAGTGAAGAGGATCTAAAATTGTTTACATTTCTCGTAATCATCCGGGAAATTTTGTAACATTAATTTATAGAAATTACAGTAATAATAAATTACCATTCTTTTTGAGGATCAAAATGAATATAGTTTAAGGAATATATATGAAAACCAGGCAAATGAAGACTTCCATAATTCAATATATAACTGGGAGTTATTGATACCAGAGATTTTTTAAATAACCAGGTCACAAAAAAATTGGCATATTTCAGTGATTTGAAATAGTATAATTTCTAATTTGAAAGATCTTGAGCTTTTTATCATGAACAAGCAATATTCCTTTAAAATTGTTTCCCAACTTACAGAAATAAACTTTTTTGGGTTGCCAAAATATCAGCCAATTCATGGTTTTTAATAATGAACATAAAGCAATTGTAAAGTTCTTTAAATTTGATTCTTGTTTTATCCGTGATTGTAATAGGTCAGAAGACCACTTAGTTTCATATTTCCTAAGATTACCAAATATAAGTTTAAAGAATGATCTAGAGATGGTAAAATTTACTGGATCAATTGAAAAATTTGAAATTGATTGCTAGATGTTGGTTCATATATGAAGGCCTTTTTCAGTAATAGTAGGAAAAGTGTCATCGATGCGATGACCCTTCTGAGCGGCGGAAGCGTTCCATCTCGGAAAAGAAAACAGTAAAACTAGAAAAAAAAAATCAGGGGAAAAAAGCAAAAGCAAAATAAATAAATAAAAATTTTTTTTTCGTGGGGAAACTAAATATATATATCACAAGATTACAATTTTATTTTATTTTTTTTATTTTTAATTTTTTTTATCTTTGATTATTGGTAAAATGTCGTCAAGTATCAAGGTCAATAAGATGATTTTCAAAGAATTGAAGGAAGGTATAATACTAAGTTTCAAACTAAATTATAAGACAATATTCCATAATTATGTGCTAGTAACCACTGGATGCATAATATACATTTTAATATTATATGGAGTCAATGAAGTGATTAAAAAAATGCATATAAATTTTCCAGCATCAGTGGCATTCATGTTGGTATTATACGTATTGTTATTAGTGTCGACACAAATATTTGGTAAGAATAGAGTGCATCAAGTGATCAAAATATTAGAGATTCCATCAAATTTTTCTTTAAAGTGGATTAATTTATTTTTCATACCATCATTCGTGACATTACCATTGGCTGATAAGATCAAAGTTCAAGAAGCATTCATAATTGCAGCAGTGTTCATTATTGGGTATATATTGATGTATGCCATAATTGCGTATACAGTAGTTGGATTACAAGTGCTCACTAGACAAACTAGAAGATCGTCAGTAGAACGAGCTGAAGAAATTATAGAATTGGAAGACCAAGAAATAGTTCAAAGACATAGTGGTACTCCGCCACCAAAACCCCTGCAACAGCATATTGAGAATAAAAAGACCACAATTGCAATATCGTCAAGTGAAGAAGAAGAAGAAGAACATGCTACGGCAGCAGAAAACAATGAAAATGCAATAGAGTCAGACACCGCATCAGAATATGACGATAGTAGTTTTGAAGCAGCAAGGATGGAGTTTACAGGGGAAAATGGATTGGCTAGCAAACACCGCGGAGATAGTCTAGAAATAGAACTGATTGATCTACCAGAAGTTGAAAGAGAATTATCAAGACATACAGCGACTTTAGAATTACCAAGCTTAACCAAATCAAGAACCACTGATAATGTAGGGAATTTGCCTTTAGAAGTCGAACAAGAAGTCAAACGAGAAATATTGCAACGAGAGAAATTAAATCAGTATATTGCACAACTACCAGAAAGATCCAAGCAAATATCTAATTGGATAACTAATGGATTTGATTGGATAGTATACATAATCATGTATATTGTCGGGATACCAATTTATTATGTGTTTGGAATATCGTTATTTTTACATTTAGCAATAAGTGTATTAATTTTCAAATTGGTATTATTTTTAATTCCAGCAAAGATGAAGAAATACTTCCATCCAATTTTAACATCGTTCCCGTTCATGCTATTATTAATCTATATCTTTGCGCTAATCAAAAGAGAATCGTTTTTAAATAGTGTTAGATCTTACAAGACTGGACGAAGCTATTTATATTTAGTAAACAACAAAAACCCAAATACTAAAGAGGTCTACCAAGGATGGCCGGGCGCCGGGGACGTATTATCAGCGCTAATGGATATAAGTATTGTATCATTAGCTTTGCCCATGTATCATTACCGTCAAGATTTGAAGAAACATTATTTAGTTTTCATACCACCAATTTTACTATGTTCCGCGATGTCTTTTTTCATCTATCCGCCATTATGCCATGCATTAACAATATCCCCCGAGAGATCTTTAGGATTTGTTGGAAGATCAGTGACATTGGCGTTAGGCACGCCTTTGGTTGACACTTTAGAAGGGTCTGTTCCGTTGATGGCAGTGTGCACTATAGTATCAGGAATACTAGGAGTATTATGTGGAGATCTAATGTTGGGCCCATATTTCTTAAGGGTGCGCGAAGATGATTATGTGACGATTGGGGTAACGATGGGGCTCAATTGTGGTGCTATTTCAACTGCGCATTTATTAATCCATAATCCAAGAGCCGCGGCAATAAGTAGTTTGAGTTTCTCAATTTTTGGAACAATAATGGTTGTGATGTCTGCGATATCGCCATTAACCAAACTAGTCCAGGGATGGGCTGGATTGAAGTAGTAAAAATAATCTGTATAGTAATTAGTAATAAATGCACACAAAAATGCAACGATGATCTTTTACAAATTTATTCCTTTCTCCCCTTTTATTTTTTACTGTTTCTTTGCCCACATGTTTTTGTATCTGTAGAAAAGATAATATTGACAAATGAATATACGCTGTCACTATATATTCTGACAGATATCTGCTAACATGCAGTTATCATAAGTCATTGCTTTTAATTGGTCTGTTTTATTTGTACTGTTGCTGTTACCACACTAATTTTTTTTGACAGGCCAAGCAAGGACAAGATCTCTTTGCAAAGAAAAGCCAACAAAGAGAAAAAGAAATTAATTACCTAAGAAATTGCCCCAGCCGCAGCAGAATCTACTGACAAAAAATAACAGTAATAACAAAAAAATAATAAATAATAATAAATAATAACAAACAATAACAAATAATCACAAACAATAGCAAAATAATCACAAATCAAGTACTAATGGATTGTCATCGGTGGGTTAGTCATAGTCGGTACCATGCCATTGAAAGATAAAAAGATAAAGTTTAGTTTTGTATTGAGTTAAATTAAAATTACAACAGTATTATTGTATAATAATATTGCTGTTGTATGTAAGATTCAAGTATAGGCGCACGTGATAAGTAATAACTATTTATAGCCACAGTCCTATTGAAGGAGGTGACAGGATAGCAATGGCTTTTTATGTAGTAATAAACGACTACCAATTATACAGGCCAAGTGAGAAAAAAAGAAAAAAAGTTTTCGGGAAAGAAAAGCAAAAAAAAAGACAAAGAGGAGGAGCAACAAAGAAAACGGCGGCTCAGCATCTACTCTCAGTACAGCACGGAACGACGGACATCCACCAGGACAACAATCCCGCCCGCCCACACATTGACACTCGCAGAAACACTTCTTTTTTTCTACCACTAAAATTTTGCTTCGTCAACCCCCCTAAAAGGGTAAAGTAAAAAGACAAAAAAAAAAAAAAAAAATTAATTGAAAAAATAACAAAAAAATCCCACACGGACGATGATGAACAAATAAAATAGAAAATCCGTTAAACTGAGAGAGTAATTTTGTCTCTTTTTTTCTCTCTTTTTTATATTTAATTTTTTTTTAATAATTATCGATATACCATTATAGATAACATTTATGAATATCAATATTACTTTATTATCCAGTGTTATTAATAGTATTTTTATGTTCTTTATATTACTTGAAAAATTTAGATTTCATAATTAAAAGAACTAAGTGTCATTAAAAGAAGAAAAACACACACAGCAGAACCGAGAGAAATAATATTATTGCAAGTAATTTTATTTCTCTATCTATATTATCCATTTATTTTATTTATCATTTTTGATACAGTCATCAAGGAAAGGTTATAGATATATATATATAGATGTATATATATATACCATATGAGGAACAATATTGAGTAGTGTAATGAAAAGGACAGTGTCGAAATTATTACCACCTCGCACAACCGCACTGATATCTAGTCTTTCCAAGACGCTTCTTCTACAGAATTTAAATTCTATTGGAGATTTTTATATACTTTTGGATAATCCTCATAAAGTCTATAAACCGGGAGATTATGTCACTGGGTTTGTGATTCTTGTGGTCAAAAAATCGTTAGTTGATGTCGTGGTTTCTTTATCGATAAATGGAGCTATCAAAGTGCACAATACCGCGGCGACTAAAAAGAAACATAAATTGTTTTCAATTTCAATGAATCTATATGGAGATGATAAATCTGCTAAACCAGTTACTAATTCTAACAACAACAGCAATAATAATAGTCACATTGGACTAACTAAAGGTGAGCATCGTTTCCCGTTTTCAATCAAATTACCAAGAAAAAATATTTATTCCAGTATAACGTTTGAAAAAGGGTCAGTATATTATCTATTGAGAAGTTACATATATCAAAAATCCATTAATCAGTCGACCTCTTCAAAGTCAAATGGCAAAAATAATAGTAATGAAAATAACAGTTCAACAACCTCAAAAATAAAGCCAAGAAATGAAAATAACGGACTTCATGAAGATAATGGTAAAATTAAAGATGCTAGTTCTTTGAAGGCAATTGCTAAAAGCGAAAAAATACTATCAATTCAATGTCCTGTCAATATTGCTAAAATCAATAATTTAAAACCTTCAATCTTGGTTATTAAATCTCCTCATCGCCGTTTCCTCAGAAATTTGTCTTCAACTTCAACGATAAATTCATATACTAATTCAGTTAAGAGTAACAAGAGTAGCAACTCGGTGAAAAGCAATGCTAGCAGCAATAATAGCGAAAATAATTCAGATACCAATAATCATAATAATGATAGTGATTCAAATAAACTGATCATTGGTGAAATAAGGCAGCAGCAGCAGCAGCAACACTCACCATCACTGCAACTTACTGGCATTCCTACTGCTACGTCAAAAATCCAACCATCATCATTATCATCATCCGATGGAACCAGCAATAATAATAATGGTTCTACTGATATGTCAAACAATAGTACTCTTAATGGTACTCTGTCTGTAACTCTATCTGGACAATTCAATAATAATAATAATACTATAACTTCACTGCCGGCTATATCTACCATAACCAATAGCAATGGAGGAGGTACTGGCCGTAATGCGATTAAATTAACTGTTAATACCCCGGCGATTGCATTTTTACCTTACGATTTAATCCCCGTGCAAATTCAATTACAATGCATCAAGAATGTCAAATCATTAAACGGCATAATCATCACATTGATAAGAATTTGCAAAATTACTGGGAATTCCCCTGAAGGCGGCGACACTCAGCTCTACCGTAAAGATTTAGCTCAGGTGGTTAAACCTTTAATTTTACATCCTGAATCATTAGACTTTGAAATCAATACAAATATTCGAATCCCGTATAACTTATTCCCAACAATCCGTGGAGCTCCGTTATTAAGCTTTGAATATTATTTAGAAGTTGTGGTTAATTTATCTAATGGGATCACCAATGGTAAAGATGAAACTAATGGATACCTGAAGAATAAAGTTGATGGATTATACAGAATTTTCAAGAAAAATGAAATAAACAATGATGATGATAATGGATCTAATAGTAGTAATACCAACAACAATATTGATGATTATAATAGTATAGATGAGGATTCAGCCTACAATTTCTCGGGTGTCAATAATAATTTAAATGATAATGGCAATAATAATAACATAAATGGGAACTCTAATTCTAATTCTGGTAATGAGAATGGTAAGTTTATTGACATTAAACAATTAAAGAAGAAAATTAATAAAGATAATAGCAACAAGGAAAATAATAATAATAAAGATTTTGAATATGGAACTATTATTAATGTTGATAAATTGAAAAGGTTGAAAAATGTTATATACCTTACTAGACCAATAATTATTGGCACTGATAATATTCCAACATCTCATAATAGTCGTAAAAATTCGTTCAATTCAAACAGAACTGCCAATAATAATATCACTGCTACCGATATTAATTCAATTAATTTTCCAAGTAATTCAAACTCTCCAGTTGATTCAAATAATGCCATTACTACTACTACTGCTACTACAAGTAATAATAGCGATATTCCACCACCACCAATTCATAGTGTTAACAATGGACAATTAGCCTATCCACCACCAGTTGAAACCAACAGCAATACCAGCGGTCAACCAGTTTATCCACCTCCGATAATAGCTGAAGTGCCACCATTTGATAGTAATTTAAGTGAAAAGGAAAGAATCAAGCGTCATGAAGAAGCATTATTACCTTCTGCACCACCAATGTCAACATCATCACCATTAGCTGAAGCAGTTGGTGGTGGTTATAAACATCCTAATAGTAATAATAATAATAGCATTGATGAAGAAGAAGAAAATGAAGATCATTTACCATTAGTTCCAATTCTTGACGAATCAATGGTTGCTAGTGTTACAAATTCAACAATCGCAGAAAATACCAATGAAAACTCTACAAATCATGAAATTAATATTATTCTTGAAAATGAAGTCACTGACTACGTTCCAAAATACGAACCAATGGTTCAATAATATATTTACTCTCTCTCTTTATATTTTTACACTTTTTTTACATTTTTTATTTTTATTCAATTTTTTATTTGCTTTTTTGTTTAATGAAACTTTCTTATTTATTATAATGTTATGGCTTTAATTTTTGTTCTTTTATTAAGTAAAGCAGGAAAAATATGCATTTTCCTTAACATCAAAGTTTTTTCTCTATATATATAGAAATTTCAAAGAAGAAGAAAAGATTATTTGTTAATGAACATAGAACATACAAAATCCAAAAAATACTTTTGAATGACCATATATGATGTTTATTTTTTATTCGATATATAGATATTTTTCCACTTACATTTATCATGGTTTTTTTTGCTATGCTACTAATCTTGCGTTAATTTAGTAAAAACAGGGCATTTTCAAGAAAATTGTACTTCAAACAACAAGAAAATAGAGAAAATTTAAATTAAAAGTAAGAAATCGAAAGGTTGCTGTTATAAGAATAGATAAAATATATAAAATATATAAAATATATCAGAATATATATAATATATTAGAATATATATACAACATGTTTGAATTGGAATATAAGGTGGCCCAATTGGCAGTACAGAGGGCTTCAATTTTATCTAAAAAAATCTTGAAAGATTATTTCAAGAAATATAGTAATGAAACCATAACTAAAGAAGACCATTCACCAGTGACAATTGCCGATTTTGCAGTACAATCAGTGCTAATATCATCAATTACTAACTATTTCCCTAATGATGAATTTGTTGCTGAAGAGAGCTCCTCTGATTTACTTGAAAAACCAGAACTTGTTAAAATCATTGATGAATATATTAAATCCACAGACTTGGAGTTCAACAACAGCAGTATACCATTCAAGCCGGTTACTGATATTTTAGGTAATTTAAATAAGGGACAATCATCTAAAGGTGGTAAGAATAAAAGATTCTGGATTATCGACCCTATTGACGGAACGAAAGGGTTTTTAAGAAACAATCAATTTTCGGTGTGTTTAGGGTTATTGGTTAATAATAAAGTTAGAATTGGAGTCATCGGATGCCCTAATTTACCAACAGATATTGCCCAAGCTATTAATACTGAAGAAAAATTTGATTTCAATAAACATTGCGAGAAAACTGCTAGTGAATTGAAAGGATTAATTTTCCTGAGTTTAGAAGATAAAGGTTCATTTGTCGCTAAACTTTCCAGTAATGATATATTAACCGACAAAACCCCGATCAAAATGAATAATGAATTATCAAATATTGGAGAAAGTGTAATAGTGGAAGGTGTTGAAATAGGTCATTCAAATCATGAATTACAATCTAAGATTAAGCAACAATTACATGTCACCAAAACACTTAATTTAGATTCTCAAGTTAAATATTGCCTTTTAGCACTTGGTGTTGCTAATATATACTTGAGATTACCTGTTGATTTTAAGTATCAAGAGAAAATTTGGGACCATGCTCCTGGCTCGCTTTTAGTACACGAAGCTGGTGGGATCGTCACTGATATATTTGGTGAAACTTTGGATTTCACTAATGGAAAATATTTACAAACTAAAGGGATTGTCGCTGGTAGTAAACAATTTCATTCTAAATTCATTGATGCAATTAAACAGGATTATAATAAATAATATATATATATGTATATTGAGCATTATGAAAAATTTTCCTGGTAAAAAAAATGCCGATATTATATTATATTATGTATATATATATATAATTTTTCTCTTTTGACACCACATAATGGAAAATAACACTGTTTAAATTTACAAAATTCAATCAACCGTAACTGTAATCCATAATAGCTATTATGGCAATACCACCACTTTCTCCTAAAACCTATATTGGATATATATCTATACATGTTGAGAGACGTATTAATCACGTTTTATCCTTCTCTTTGAAGACGGAAGGAAGAGGAAGGGTTTTTTTTTACGCAATTTTTTTTTTCCTCACAAATATAAAAAAAGAAAATAAATTATAAATTCCAATCTCCTTTTTTCCTTCCCTATGGGTAATTATTTATCTTATAACCATTAAAAGGGCGAATTATAGTCAAACTATTATATTTATTATATTAGATAATATAATATATAAAGTAGTAGTGAACAAGCAGAGACAATTATAATGTTCCACACACCTCCAGTAAACCCAGAGAGAAAAGAACTCGCTAGAGAAGCGACGCTAGAATCGTATAAGGATCAATCGGAAACTACGACTATTACAGACTCACCATCAGAAACAGTTGAACAAGAAGAAGAAGAAATTGAAATCAAAAGATCTAAACTGTCATCATCAGGGAATGATGATACTGATACAGAGACTTTAAAGGCGAATAATTCTGCTGCGAATTCCGTTCATGATTTGGTAGTGGTGGTGAACGATCCAATAAAAATATATAATAAAGAATACATGAAATATTTGCGGAAATTGGCAATTCCTAGTATACTACAAACATCAATAAATAAATTTTTGAAAGAATTAATAGAGCCTAAATATGCAAAACCTTTATCCACTGATCAAGTATCTGAATTATTCCAAAGGTTTTATGTGAAGTTTGACAATGAAGCACTTGCATATTGTCAGAGGAAATACTCTGAAGAAGTTGAAAATTTAGAACCCGAGATTAAAAACTCAATCATGGAGAATTATCATCTGGAATTCTTAGAATACATGGAATATGATTTAACGGTGAACAAACAAATATTCCATAAATTATTTGAAAATTACATTGAAGATTTAAAGATTCAATTGGACATTTATAAGAAAATTTATGTATTGAGATATGTGGTTAAATTATCATTGAAAAGTTTGGATTTGGATTTAAAATTCTTCAATAATAACAACAATATTAATAATATAGAGACCATTGAAGAGAATTTTGCTAAAGATTTTAAAGTAATTGGTAGAAAATGGAATGCTATAAACAAAGTGAAATCACCATTAGAAAAATTAATGCATTTAGCTATTGGATTTGATAGCTTATTAAAATCAATCAACAACATGAGTGGGGCCACTGATGCTAGCAACAAGCACATTAATGCTGATATTTTAATTCCAGTGTTGATATATTTTGTGGTCCATTGTCATATTAAAGACTTATATTTAACATTTAAATTCATTAAAAGATTCAAATATACGAAGTTCTGGGAAAGTGCTAATAATGGGATATTATCTTATTATTTGACTAACATTGAAGCATTATTAACCTATTTAAGTAATTTTGAATACAAAAGAGATTTGAATTTAACAGAAGACCAATTAAACGAATTGTTCAATGAATATTGTGCAACATCACCATCATCAAGAAGACTCAACAACTCTGGAGAATTTTATGTCGAGGAAAAATTCAGAAAGAATAACGCCAGCAGTAAAAGACGGATCATTTTGGAACATTTAGAACAATTTGATATTAATAATAGCGATGTTACAATTATGGATGGATTAACATTACAAGAAGTTAAAACTATATTATCGCCTTATAAATATCCAATACCGTCGGTAGTGACTCCAACAACTAGAAGCTTCCCATTTTCTCTGATAATCAATGGTAATAATAATTCAAGTAATACTAATTCTGCTAGCACCGCCAATGGAAGTAGTGGAGGCTCTGAGAAATCTTTTAATCGTAAGAAATCGAATTCTATTAGTATGCTAAAGAACTCTTTACAAGAATCATTATCACATTATCACAACAGTAGTAGTAGTGTTAATGTAGATCTACAGCATTCACCGCCACCACCACCATCACCATTAGAGAGCAACTTAACACCAAATTCATCGACATCATCCTTAGCAGGAGGGTCTAGTTTGCTAGGAAATAGCGATTTAGAATTGAATAATGTTTATGGCAATGGCAATGGTAAGACTTTAGCCGAAGTGTCTCAGGGGCTAGTATTGAATGCTGCGGATCAAGGATTAAGAAATTTATCTTTAGTATTAGATACGTCTTTAAAATTCATTGGTAATAAAATTGCCAACAATGGCAATGGGCAGATTGCTGATAACGAATATACTGACAACAGAAGCAGATCAAATTCCGCTAATAGTTTCGGGTTAAATAATAGAAACAGATCATCACTGTTGATATCAAATAATAGTATTGGAAATAATAATAATTTAATGGGTGAAACTAAAGTATTTATTCATGAAAACAATAGTGCAAACACAGTGAGTACAATAAACGAAGAAGAAACATATGATGGCCAACCAACTGGTACAAGCACTAATACAGCAACAACGATGTTGACTAATAGTAGCAGTACCAGTGCATTTAATAAATTCATTAAATGGCGTACAGGAGGATCAACATCTAATTTAACATCGCCAGTGGCATCATCGCATTCAGTCAATACGGAAAAGTCCGACGATAGTTCATCAATGTCAATAAATTTAGAAAAAGTTAATAGTATTGAAGAGTCGGCAACAGGTAGTGGCGGCCATTCAAGAAATGGGTCATTAACATTTCATAAAAAACAACTACCAAAAGTAGCAGGCCTATCATTACATAAAAATATTAATGTGGCCTCATCATCAATTGATATCAAAGAATTGAAAAAATACCAACATAAAAATTTCCAAGAATTATCTATATCTGAATTGCAGGAGGTTTATAATAATTATAACCAATTAGTTAATTATGTTGAACATTTGAACGAATAACTAATAAAAAGCAAATAATATATATATATATATATATAGTTCATAATAAAATATTATTTTTTTTATTCATTTTTATTGTTTTCCCCAAAGCAGACTAAATTAAGATACACTAAAAAAGCAAAAAACTAATAAAATATTCAAGAAACTGTATGTTATTACACAATTCACTAGAAAATAAATATATATGTCAAATATATATGGACCCTCGGTTCTAGAATCACTATAAATGGTAAATCATAATTAGCAATAAATATACATAAACAGATATTAAATAGATATTAAATAGGTAATTTTATTAAAAATCTTAAAATAATGTAAATTTTTAGCTCAATTTTGAAGAAAGAAGAAAAAAAAAAAGCAAAAGTTTAAAATTTACTTTGGTAAATAGGTGTATAATATAATACAGTATATCTTGTAAAATTTCATTAACGAATTCCTTGGGTTCTTCTTTTGTTTATCGTTACTGATGTTATCACTTGTTTCAATGGCAGCTTTTTTTTTTTTTTTTTTTTTTTTTTTTTTTTTTTTTTTTTTTTTTTTTTTTTGGATGTTAGGCATGGTTTAAGATATTTTGCAGCCAGAAAAGCTATTCTATTGCCCTTAATGGTAATAGAAAAAAATTGTGATTGATTAAACCAACTTAGAGCTTACAATGAAAGTTTAAAGGACAATCATAAAGTTTTTTTTTTTTTTTTTTTTCTTGAAATTTGTCTCATTCTGTTATATAATTTCACTGTATTATTATAATATATAAAAAATAAACAGGATGCACTTGACACAAGAAGAAGAAGACAAAGAAGAAGAAGAAAAAGAAAGAAGAACACAAAGAAAGAAAAAGACTTATATAAAAGGCATAGAGTAGGCTTGAATTTGCTGGTATCAAGCAGTCAGCCAGTTAAGATATAAGTAATTGAACGAAATCTAGCTGTTAGTTATACAATAACTTTTTCTGCTTTTATTTTTTGATATGTAATTTGGCTATCAGCAAATGGAAAAATGTCTTAGAAAATAACAATACCCAAGCATTTCATTCCCAAAGAATATAAATGTATATGGCAAAAGAAAAACATAGAAAAACACCTATCAAACATTCAAACTTTCTAGCCTTTTTAGAAAAAAATCTCAATCTGATAATAAAGTATCTGCAGTACTTTGTATTTAACTCTCATATAACATTTGCTATTAATATTCTAAAAGAGACCAAAAACAGGACATGTGAGCCAGAAGACATTAATGTGAAAATTATTTCTAGAAGAAGAGCCTAAAAGGCTCTTCCAACAGTGAGAGGTCCAATGCATATTAATGCAATGCAGTATGTATTATAATGCATTAGAGGGAGCAGAAACGTTAATAATCAATTATACCTGCCATTTTGTTAGGCAACACGGGAAAAAAAGTTTGAATTTTCCCCTTTAGACATAAATAAATGTAAAATTAACATTTTAATAAACGCACTCTTTTGTTATTTTAGATTGATTTGTATTTATATTAAGAGATATAAAATAAAATAAACAATTTGACTATTATTATTATTATATATAAAGGAATATTCCACTTTTTTTGTTTATCCTTTTTGACTATTTTAAATATTTCTTCTTTTTTTATTTTTCCATTTTCTTTTTGTTTTCTTTTACATTTTCTTTATATTATATTGTGTTATATTATACTAGTGCCCTATTTCTATCAAAAATGAGTGATTCTAGTGATTTATCATGGAGATTGCAAAAACTTAAACAGCGTCAGGAGCTTCTTAAAAAAAGACAACAGCAAAAAGAGAAGGAACAACAGCAAAATAATAACGCCGCTGCTACGGTAGATAATGACGACAATACTAATAATTCCGACAGTAACTCAGATGCTGATCAAGATTTGATTGATAGTGCTTCTATCAATGATTTCTATAATGCCACCACTACCTATACTAACACTAATCCAATACATAAATTCAACCCTTTAATACACACTGACCAACAGCAGCAAACCATGACCCCACCATTTTCGTCGCCAGCAACTTCAAGACACTGTTCAATTCCGCTAATCGGCGGCAGCAGCACTGCTATCCCGGCTGGGGTTAACAGAAGACACAGTGATTTCTCAGCTCTTAGTAGCGCTAATTCATCTTCAAGAAATTCCGTTTATTCTAATCACTCTAATAGTTCAATCAACGGTAGTCAAACTACCTATCAAAGCATGCTTAACACCACTTCAAGCAGTAGCACCACCATTTCTGCTCCTAGCTCTTCAAATAATAATATAGTGACTAGCGCTTCTTCGATTAGCAGCAATAGTGCCGCTAATAGAAGAAGTTCAAGCGCTAATATTAATGCAAATAATATTTCGTTAGTTTCGAGAAAAGTTTCTAATATCGAAGAACTTACTCCTTATGTTTATCAATAATAATGAAATGAATGAATGAATCTTGCTTTTTTATTGTATTGTCCTATATTTTATTGTCCTATATTTTATTTTTATTTTATTTTTATTTCATCTTAATCATTATATTATTACGCCAATATATCTAATATATTCTTATGATCATTAAAAATTTTTTTTGCAATTAGTTTTTTCGCTTAAGCACGAGGAAAAAGCAGTATAATTTAAAGGGATTTCACCTGATTATTTACAAAGTAAATATTTCTTCGGTTGAATCTCCTTATAAATATTTCTTAAATATAAATAATAACAATAAAAATATTAATAACAATAATAACAATAACAAAAGTTATAATATCAATAATAATATCAATAATATCAATAATAATATCATGACGATTCACATTTATCTAAATTTCCAACTTTTCTTCTAATACTCTAACTTTTCATTATTTGTTATCTAGCACTAAATTAATTAATTACTTACATATCGTGCTAGTTTTAAGGACTTCTCTTGCGATGAAATAATATACTATAATATTTTTTTTAGTCTCGCCAACAAAAAAAATTTTATTATTACATGGGCAACTTGATAATAAAGTTGATGCACAATGCAAATCGTAAAAACAGAGACAAAAAAAAACAAGAAATTTCTCCAGAAAGTTAAAATTTGAATTGAGAATAAATTGCTAAAAACACTAGAAAATTGCACGTGAATTATACTAATAATTAAGATATCCCTTACTAAAGTGATTAGTTATTTATTTACTTAAGAAACAACCGAGTGACTATTCATAGTGATATCTTTTGCAGCTATTTCTTTATCTCCAGTAATTAATCACTTTACCTCCAAAATAATAAGTATCTTTTGTAGACCTTTCGTACGAGGGTGTCCATTATCCATAGCAAAATAAAGTAATTTACACTATGGATCCCTACTATTTTTTTTTTTATATTCCTTTTAATTTTATTTTAATCACAATATAATCAATCCACTTATCGGTATATTGTGTATATTCAATTACTCAAGAGTCAGCTATACTGGACCTGTATCTTGTATAGACATCCCCTTCGTGCACGAACTATGTATGCGTTTTAGGAGGAATGTATATTTGAGGAGAAAGTAGATCATTGGGAGAAAGCATATCTGAGTACAATTGAAAAATATAAGCCCCCTTCAATCGGTATACACAAATATTTTTGCCGTTGGTCTGGATCACCCATTGAAATGGAATATATAATTCAATGGCCCATTTTAATGGTATAGCATTATATTATATTTTACAGTTTTTTTTACTAGCAAAATATTTTTGAGAAAGAAAAAAAATTTTTTTTAATACTAGTGAAAAATTTTAACTTAATAAGACAGTCGATATCGTAATAACTAATAATTAATACAACAATAGTTAACAAGATAAGAAAAGATGTCTAAGAAATCTAATAGTTTGCTTCGACTTGATATACTTGAGAATTATCTTAAACAAGGAATTCAAGAACAATCTGCAGAACATGAAGAACTAAAACCAAGATTCCATAGAACTTTAGAGATTATAGAATCAATGAAAAGAAAAAACAATTATAATAAAATAACTGAAAATGAAAAGAAACAATTAAAAAGAGAAATCGTTGCTCTTAAAACTGATGCATTATCAAAAAAAATCCATGGTTCCATATCAAAATTAACAAGATCATTAACTAAAATTAACAATAAATTGTCTAATAATAATAGTAATGATTCCCACAAGATCGATTTAGATTTGAAGTTGATCGCTACGCAGAAAATTGTTAAAATTTTGGATAAAACTTTCAACATTAAACAATTATATAAAAAGCATGCCGTTAAAGTTGAAATCCCTTTTGTACCGTCATGGGTCATTAAGGCCATTAATGATAAATCCGATGAGAACCATCCTAGTTATACTTATAACCAGTCAAGTAATGTACAACGTATTCATATATCAAAACTATTTAATAATCCAACAGTGGCTCAATTATTAACTGAAATTGTTATTGGGTTTAAAATTGTTAATGGATACGTTGAAAAACCAAAGAAGGTTGCTAATAAAAAGAAACCTTCCGAGAAAGTTTCTCAAGAAAAATCTCAAGAAGAAGAGTCTCATGAAGAAGAAGAAGATGAAGAAGAAGAAGATGAAGAAGAAGATGAAGAATTTCAAGAAGAAGAAGACGATGAAGAAGTAGAAGAAGATGAAGAGATGAAGCAAATTGCCGAAAATGGGTTAAAGAAAATATTAGCAGCTAAATCTAAAACCACTAAAAAACCAGTAGATTCGGACTCTGAATCCAATGATGAATACTCAAAATTCGATGATTTAGTGATAGCTTCAGACGATCAAGATGATGATAATGAAGATATAGATTATAGACAAATCACAGATGAATCAGAATCCGAGGATGATTCGAAGAAGGAAAAAGTGAAAATTGTATTGCCAGCACTTCAAACTGGTTATTATTCAGGTGGTGATGAGTCCGAGTCCGAAGGGGAATCTAAAAAAGTAGAGAAATTATTAAAACCAAAGAAAAATAGAAGAGGTCAAAGAGCTAGACAAAAAATTTGGGAACAAAAATATGGTAGAGGTGCTAACCATATTAAGAAAGAACAAGAAAGAATCAAATCTGAAAGAGAACAAAAGCAATTAGAATATGAAGAAAGAGTTCGTAAAAGAGCTGCTAAAGCAGCCATGGCCACTGGTGCTAATGCAGAAGCTAGAAACATGAATAAACGTAAACTCGGTGGTGGAGCCAATGCCAATGATAATAAAAAACATAAATCTGATCAATTACATCCTTCTTGGGAAGCTAAGAAATTAGCTGAAAAGAAATTATCTAATATTTCATTTGCTGGTAAGAAAGTTAAATTCGATTGATTTCCTTTTTCTTTATCGTGCTATGCACTACTATTGAATTGGCCATTACTGTTATGCTATTCAGCATGAGCCACAACTCGGAAATGCTAGAGAATGTTAAAAAAATATTTCAAATTGAGAAAAAAACTATTTGAAAGTATTATCCCGGATATTCTTTGAGAGATAGATTTCGGAATATCTGTTTTAGGAATTATGCTGAACGAATGTAGGTGTGAATTTCTGGAATCATCCTCGCATTTCCTATAAGTTCAATTATTTATTTATTTTATTTAGGCAGTTCGGTCCTGTAGTAAGGGCAGGTTACGAATAAATACAATATGATATTTTAGTTATCTAATATAGTGATAATCATCATGAATTATGAATATTTTGTTACAAAATATTAGTATACAAAGTTAATTACATACTACCACTAATAATAATAATAATAATTATCAATGGTAAACTACAATGAAAAAAATTTTTTTTGATCCGTTGAGGAGATTATATTTAAATATGTATCTTTATACGTAAAAAATGCTGGAGATGATAAAATAAAGTAAGTAAAAAAAATGAAATAGAATAGAAAAATAAAAAAAATAAAATATGGGATAAAAAGTGATGTTAAATGATTATAAAAATACATGCAGTTGAGGCATAATAAGCATAGAGGTTATAAAAAAAAAGATTTCATAAGAGCTAGAAAAGAATAAGAAAAAAAGAGAACGAATTAACTTAATATCTGTAAATATCAGCCTTGAATGGACCTTGGACTGGAATACTCAAGTATTCAGATTGAACTGGAGTTAATTCAGTTAATTTAGCACCTAAGTGATCTAAGTGTAATCTAGCAACAGTTTCATCCAAAATCTTTGGTAAAGTGTGAACAGAAACGTCAAATGGACCAGTTTTTTCAAATTCAATGAATTCTTTTCTGAATTCTTTGTTGTCAGCATTGAATAAAGCAATTTGGGCCAAGACTTGGTTAGAGAAAGAACATGACATAACAAATGAGGAGTGACCAGTAGCACAACCTAAGTTAACTAATCTACCAGCAGCTAATAAGATAATGTGTTTACCAGAAGATAATAAGTATCTGTCAACTTGTGGTTTAATGTTAACATGTTCTTTGGCGTTGGCGACTAACCAAGCAACATCAATTTCAATGTCAAAATGACCAATGTTACAAACGATAGCATCTTCTGGCATTTGTAAGAAATGTTTTCCAGTGATAATATCTCTACAACCAGTAGTGGTAACGAAAATTTGACCAATACTAGCAACTTCTTCTAATGGAGAGACTTGGTAACCAGATACAGCAGCTTGTAAAGCATTGATAGGATCGATTTCAGTGACAATGACTCTAGCACCCATAGATCTTAAAGCCATAGCACAACCTTTACCAACATCACCGAAACCGGCAACAACAGCGGTTTTACCAGCAATCATAACATCAGTGGCTCTTTTAATACCATCGATTAAAGATTCTCTACAACCGTACAAGTTATCGAATTTAGATTTAGTAACAGAATCGTTAACATTGATAGCTGGAACCTTTAATGCACCTTCTTTAAGCATCTTGTATAAGTGGTGAACACCAGTGGTGGTTTCTTCAGAAAGACCGAAACAACCTTCCAACATTTCTGGGTATTTTTCGTGAACTAAAGAAGTTAAATCACCACCATCATCTAAGATCAAGTTTAATTTCTTGCCATCTTTGAAAGCGAATAATTGTTGTTCAATACACCACAAGTATTCTTCTTCGGTTTCACCTTTCCAAGCAAAGACTGGAACACCGGAAGCAGCAATAGCAGCAGCGGCGTGATCTTGAGTGGAGTAGATGTTACATGAAGACCAAGTGACTTCTGCACCTAAAGCAACTAAGGTTTCAATTAAAACAGCAGTTTGAATGGTCATGTGCAAACAACCAGCAATTCTGGCACCTTTCAATGGTTGGGCCTTAGCATACTTCTTTCTAATGGCCATTAAACCTGGCATTTCATTTTCTGATAATTCAATATCTTTTCTACCAAAGGCAGCTAAACTGATATCAGAGACTTTATAGTTGGTTGCTGGAGCAGACATTTTTTAAAAGGTTTGTTTGTTTTTGTTATTTATTCTTTAGATGAAATAAATTGATGTAATTAATTAATTGATAATTTATTACTTTAAAGAAGAAAATTTAGAAAGAACAAAATTTCAAGAAGAAAAAATTCAAAGATATCTTGAAAAAGGGAAAATTTTTTCTCTTTTATATAGATATATATCTGTTTTTCTAATCTTCCTCGTATAGCGATCCGACCCCAAAAATATGAAAAAAAAAATTTTTTTGTTGTGAAATTTTTTCTTCGATTTATTTTTCAGTCCCCATGTGCAAAATTAACACTTGAAGTGAAAACAGGAAATAAATGTGTAGAGCACGTGTGTTATGCATTAACCATAGTAATCAGTCATCTAGAGTACCAATACAGTAGATAATTTTTAAGAGTTGCTATAAACACTAGGAAGAGGAAATTGAGAATAACTGTATTATTATGGTTATTAGGACGTGTCCGAGAATTGGCCAATAGACGGAAATATATCAAAACATTTCATGAATAGGAAACTTTATGGCACCAATGATACGAATCATCAAACTATTTGATTTGAATTAATAATAATAGTAATATTATTATTATTGTTATTATGTAATTGTGGTAGTATTGAAATATAATTCATTTCTCTTTCTATTACTACTCAACTGCTCAAAGAGAAAGGATTTACAAGATACTCATGAAGTTCACCTGCACATTTTCATCTTTAGAACCACTTAAGTCAATTTATATCAGTCCGCTCAAGTTATCAATAGGCACCCTGTTGACATATTACAGTATAACTATGGTTGTAATTCAGGGTACTTGGATATAGTGCGTGTAGCAACATATCCACATGATTCTTTGGGAGGATCGTGAGTAACATTTTTCAGTTGAAAAATAATAACAAAAAAAATAAAAATTTTCTTTTTTTTTGATAAATAAAAAAATGATGGGTGATAGCTATTTTTTCATCATCAGATATTAAGTCTAATAATTTTTTATGGCTATAACGAATATTTATTATTATTTACTAATAAAAATATAGAATTAATATAGTATAGAATATAGTTTTTTTTGTTTTTTTGTTTTTCAAAGATGTCTGGTAAGACTATTGTCCTTGAAAATACTGGTAAAAGAGATACTTTAATCTCTATTGAGAAAAAGTATCAACAAATTTGGAAAGAAGAAAAAGTGTTTGAATTTGATGCACCATCTATTGAAGAATTTGACCCAGAGACAATCACCACTGATGAGATTAGAGAAAAAATTCCAAAATATTTCACCTCTATTGCTTATCCTTACATGAATGGTAGTCTTCATGTTGGTCATGGTTTCACCCTTTCTAAAGCCGAATTTGCTACTGGTTTTGAACGTATGAACTTCAAGCCTGGCTCTCCTCAAAAACATGCTCTTTTCCCATTAGGTTTCCATTGTACTGGTATGCCTATAAAGTCTGCTGCTGATAAAATTGTCAGAGAATTAGAAAAATTCGGTCCTAATTTTGAAAATTATAAGCCTGAGGAAGAAGAGCAGGAAGACGCTGCTGATACTAAACATGCGGCTAAAGCTAATGAAGATGTCTCTAAATTCAAGGCTAAGAAATCCAAGGCTCAAGCTAAAAAGGGTAAAGGTAAATATCAATTCCAACTTATGCAACAATTAGGCATTGATCTTGAAGAAATTCCAAGATTCGCTGACCCTGACTACTGGTTGAAATTTTTCCCACCAATTTGTGAAAGAGATGTCACTAATTTTGGTTGTAGAGTTGATTGGAGAAGATCTATGATTACCACTGATAGAAATCTTTATTATGATTCCTTTGTCAGATGGCACATTAATAAATTGAAGGATTTAGGTAAAATTAAATTCGGTGAAAGATATACTATTTATTCTGAAAAAGATGGTCAAGCTTGTATGGATCACGATAGACAAAGTGGTGAAGGTGTAGGTCCTCAAGAATACACCGGTATTAAGATCGAGCTTTTGAATATTAATGAAAAAGTTGCCGAAATCTTCAAAGAAAACAATTTCGATGCCACTGGTAAGAAAATCTTCTTAGTTGCTGCTACTTTAAGACCAGAGACTATGTACGGTCAAACTTGTTGTTTTGTTTCCCCAAAGATTGATTATGGCTTATTCGATGCTGGTAATGGCGAATATTACGTTACAACTGAAAGAGCCTTCAAGAATATGTCTTATCAAAAACTTACTCCAAAACGTGGATTCCATGATCCTGTTTTAATCATTAATGGTAAAGCTCTTATTGGCTCTAAGATTCATGCTCCATTAGCAATTCATAAGGAATTGACTGTTTTGCCTATGGAAACCATTTTACCAAACAAAGGTACTGGTGTTGTCACTTGTGTTCCTTCCGATTCTCCAGATGATTTCATTACCATGAAGGATTTAAACGCTAAACCTGAATATTACCATATTAAAAAAGAATGGGCTGATGTTGAACTTGTCCCAGTTATTCACACTGATAAATACGGTGATGTTACTGCTGAAACCCTTTGTACTCAATTAAAAATCCAATCTCCTAAAGATACTTTACAATTAGCCAAGGCTAAAGAAGCTGCCTATAAGGAAGGTTACTTTAATGGTACAATGATCATTGGTAAATACAAGGGCGAAAAAGTTGAAGCTGCTAAGCCAAAGGTTAAACAAGATTTAGTTGCTGCTGGCTTAGCCTTTGTTTATAACGAACCTGAATCTTTAGTCATGTCCAGATCTAATGATGAATGTATTGTCTCTTTGGAAGATCAATGGTACATTGATTATGGTGAAGAAAACTGGAAACAAAAAGCTCTTGAAGCCTTGCACTCCATGAACACTTTCAGTAACGAAACTACTAATGCCTTTGAAGGTGTCCTTGATTGGTTGAAAAATTGGGCCGTTACCAGATCTTATGGTTTAGGTACTAGATTACCTTGGGATGAACAATACTTGATTGAATCTCTTTCTGATTCTACCATGTACCAAGCTTACTATACTGTTGCCCATCTTTTACATAAAGATTATTACGGTAAAGAACTTGGTTTATTGAACATTAAGCCAGAAGAAGTCACTTCTGATGTTTGGGATTACATTTTCTTGAGAAGAGAAAACATTAACAGTACTATCCCATTAAAGAAATTGCAAGTGATGAGAAGAGAATTCGAATATTTCTATCCATTAGATATTTCTATCTCCGGTAAAGATTTAATTCCAAACCATTTGACTTTCTACATTTACACTAATGTTGCTATTTTCCCTAAAAAATTCTGGCCTGCTGGTATTAGAGCTAATGGTCATTTACTTTTAAATAACGCTAAAATGTCCAAATCTACTGGTAATTTCTTCACTCTTAAACAAATTGTTGAAAAATTCGGTGCTGATGCTGCTAGAATTGCTCTTGCTGATGCCGGTGACTCTTTCGAAGATGCCAATTTCGATGAACAAAACGCTTCAGCTGCTATTTTGCGTTTACACACTTTGAAAGAATGGGCTGAGGAAGTCATTGCTAACATTGATGATTTACGCACTGGTGACATTAAAGCCGATTTCTTTGATAATGCCTTTGCTCAAGAAATGAATGCTTTAATTGAAGAATGTTACAAGCAATACTCTTTGACCAACTATAAATTTGCTCTTAAAGCTGGTTTATTTGATTTCCAAATTGCCAGAGATTATTATATTGATGTTAAAGGCGGAGTTAAAAACTGTCACAAGGAATTAATTCTTCGTTACATTGAATACCAAGCTCTAGTTCTTGCTCCAATTGCTCCACATTTATGTGATTACATATTCCGTGAAGTTTTAAAGAAGAAGACCAGTATTCAAAACACTCCATTCCCAAGAGCTACAGAACCGGTAGATCATAGTGTTTTGAACGCTTTAGAGTACGTTCGTGATTTATCAAGATCTATTAGAGAAGCTGAATTCAGTGCTATGAAACCAAAGAAGGGTAAACCAGCACCATTTGACTCTACTAAACCTGTTAGAATTGAATTATTTGTTGCTAAATCCTTCCCAGAATGGCAAGATAAGTACATTGAACTTGTTCGTGAAGCCTTTGAAAACCATACTTTAGATGACAACAAGAAATTAAAGGAAAAAGTTAATCCAAAAGAAATGAAGAAAGCTATGCCTTTCATCAGTATGGTTAAGCAAAGATTAACCAAAGAAAAGCCAGAAGTTGTCTTTAACAGAAAATTGAATTTCAATGAAGTGGATGTTATTGAAAAAGCTTCTAAAGTTTTACAAAAATCTACTGCTAAGACTACTGTTGGCCAACTTGATATTATTGCCTTTGAGAGTGGTGCTGCTCTTGGTAGAGATGTTGCTACTGGTAAAGAAGTTGAAATTCCAAAGAGTAAAGCTCTTGAAAATGCTGTTCCTGGTTCCCCAGCTGTTGTATTTACTTCTATTTAATCTTTTTATTTTTTTTGTGTTTATCCCTTTAAACTAATATATGTATGTAAATCAATAAATCAAACATAAAAATTGTAAGACCTTGTCATTCTAAACTTAAGCGACGCATCTCCACAATCTTCGGAATTTCTTGAAAAAAAAAAACATGAAAAAAAATGAAGAAAGAAATAAAAAAAATAAATTTTTAACAATTTTAAAAGATGAATAAATATACATATTTAAAAACTATAACCTATCAAATAAAAACTATATAATTATGTTCAAAAGGTTCAATTCAACATTATCTAAATTTCCATATGCTAATAACACAGCATTAATAACAGGAGGCTCAAGAGGATTAGGATGGAATATTGCTCAAAAATTAGCTAATAAAGGATGTAATATAATTTTATGTGCCAGAAATCAACAATTATTACAAGAAAATATTGAAAAATTACCCAAAATGAATGACCAACAATTTCATGATTATATGGTATGTGATTTACTGAATACAAATACTATTCCAGTCAATTTGAAAGCTACTCTTGCAAAACATAAAAACTTACCTATTAATTATTTAATTAATTGTGCGGGCATTAGTCAAAATCGTTTATTAGTAAGGACTACTCCAGAAGAAATAAATAAAATTATAAATACGAATTTAATAGCACCTATATTAATAACGAGACAAATAATGAGACAAATGATGATGCTACTGAAAAATAATAATAATAATAATAATAGCAATAAGTTAGTCATCAATATCTCGTCTGTGTTGGCACTGGTACTGTTAAGAGGAACTTCGGTATATGCTGCTTCTAAATCTGGACTTGAAGCATTTACGAAAAGCTTAGCCAGCGAAATGCATGGCTCAAATATTAGAGTAAATGCAATAGCTCCTGGGTTAATCTCGAATACTGATATGGGTAAAGGCGTTAAAAATCAATTGAATTCTTCATTCAACGGAGAAATTTTAAAAACTGATGATGTTTCTAAAATTGTTGAATTTTTAATTAATAATATCCATATCACTGGTCAAACAATAACTATAGATTCTGGGTTCTCAATTACTCATTACTAAATTCCTTATTAGAATCTTTGTCACTTTCAATTTCTTTAGCACCACTATTATCGTTCTTTAATACATTTTCTTTAGCAGTATGCTTTTCCTTTACCTCACTTGTAGTAGTGGCCCCAGCTTTCTGTTTAGCTAGTTCAAGAATCTTATTATAAAAACTAGCTTTGTATGGTTTTTCAGAATCAGTATCATTATCTTTACGTTTTTGAGATGCCAACTTTGCGTAATCTGTATTAGTATAAAATTCACCTTCTGTTAATTTCAAATAGTCGGTTAATTTGGCGACAATTTCACCATTTTCATCGACCACTACTTCGGTGCCCACCAACTCATTCCATGCTCCTTGATAATTTGTATAATTTATTCTAACAAATGGATTTGTAGCGTTTAATCCGGTTATCTGAAATTCAGAGTTTGGTGGGAAACTGTTCCCTGTAGCCAAATTTTTACCATCGTCATTGGTTCTATTATTATCCTCATCGTTTATTCCTCTTGATGTGTAAATCTCATCTACTGTTGTTTTCTTTATTGATCTTGAAAGAGTACTTCTAGTGATCCCCGATGATAAGTCAGTAATTAACGATACTTGATCTTCAATAGGTACTTCTACTGCAATATAAATATCTTCCATTTCCTCCTGTTCCTCTTCTTCGTAGCCATTGTTATTATCTGTGGATATTTGGGCTATTTTTTCAACTGCTGTTGTTTCGATTTTGTTCGGGAAAGTCCAATTTCTTTCAGTGCCCTCGGTTAAAAAAACTGTTTTACCATTCATTTTAATCGACCATGTCTTTGTAACTTTATCAAAAGAATATTTGTCCAATGAGCAACATCCACAATTAATAGTATCACCATCAGAATTAATAGGATCTCTAATATTTTTAAATTTCATCAAAGACATTCCTAATGCAATCTTGGTTGGTCCGTGTGTGAAAAAAATCACACATTTGATGTTTGGGAATGTGCTATTAATATAAGGAATAAACACAGACCAAAACTTATCACATCTTGCTAATAGCTGTGCTTCAGTCTCACTCGCCCCGCTATCCATTTTCTGTAACGGTTTCCAAACAGAATTCAAATTATTGAAGAAATTCTTTAAAATCGTCACGTCAGCGGCTACAACTGCTGGTGATCCTTGATACCATTCTCCAATACTAGGCTCTATTAAAATATCCAAGTCAAGTAGTTTTGCAGTATCATTCGCCGTTTCAATACATCTATAAAATGGCGATGAAAATATAAATTGTGGCCTTTCAGGTAATGATTGAATATAATGTGCTAATTGTTTAGCCTGGTCTAAACCATGACTGGCCAATGGATAATCTCCTTCTATTCCTGTTATTGGTATTGAATGTGGCGGTGGTAACCAATTCTGACTATATCCATGACGTGCAATATAGATGGTTTCAAGCATTGTCAAGATATTCAATTAATTTAATTAATTGTTTTTGAATACTCTCTCTGTAAGATTATACAATATTAATTATCATTCGGCCTGCACTTTTATTTTGTTTTTGTTTTGTTTTGGAAGATGATTTGAATTACGAGAAAATGACCGTAATATATCACGCGGTATGCACGTGCTTTATATTTTTTTAAGGCGTTATTATCGTGGGGTTTAATAAATATATCGGCATACTTGCGATGAGGTTTTCTTTTTCTTTTTCTGCTTTTTGTATATTTGTTATTCATCGATTGATTTTCTTATTTATTTACTTAATATAAAACAAATTACTTATAATAGAAACTTGTTACAAAAAATTTAAACTTCAAAGGAAGAAAAAGAAGTTCCGGTTGGATTCTTGGATTTTAATTCGTTATAGATACCAATTTTTTCTTTAGGTAAGCGAATAAAATTGATTAAATTTCAAAGCAAGGAAAAAGAAAGACACATACACACAGCAACTTATTGGTAAGCTTTCCATAGATAGCAAAGGTCCAACGGAACATTGTACTAGGCTGTGTTCTACAGTATATATATCGTTTCTAGATGAAAGATATGATGCCTCAGTGATAGGTTCTTTTGTAGTTAATCGATCACTATTTGATTGATTATCATTATAATTATACTTTCACTTTTTTCTCTTCTACTTGTGGGGGTGGGGGGAAAGGCACATACAAGCAGACCAATCCCTAGGCTGGTAGGTGATGACCTTTTCTGACTCAACCCAAATTCTAGAAAGCATGCCTCGGTACTCAACTTAAACAGAGAAGAAAAAAATTTTTTTCTTTTTACTCCATGGGAATTAAGCAAAAAAAGAGAAAATTTAAAAATTTTTTTTCCCTTTTCTTATCTTATTATAATTACTCATTCCTTTCCTTTTAATCTTCTAAGATTATTAGATCTTCTAATATAGTTATTATTATATAATAGAAATAATATACTAATATACTATTATTCTTTTGCTTAGGCTATATAGCTCTTTTTAAATATCTTAAAAAAAAATGCGCAAAAGTAGAGTTTTTGTTGGATCATCCCATCCGGAATTAGGTAATCTCGTTTGCGAAAAGCTAGGTGTTCAACCAGATCCAATTACTTTAAAGAAATTTAGTAATGGTGAAACTTCTGTTTCTATCGGGGTTTCTGTTAGAGATGAAGATGTCTACATTATTCAATCTGGGTCTCCAACTGTTAATGACCATATCATGGAATTGTTGATTATGATTTCTGCTTGTAAAAGTGGTTCGGCCTCGAAGATTACCGCAGTTATTCCTCAATTCCCTTACTCCAAGCAATCTAAAATGAAGAAACATAGAGGTGCTATCACTGCAAGAATGTTAGCTAATTTGTTAATTATGGGTGGTGCTGACCATGTGGTTTCGATGGATTTACATGCTTCTCAAATGCAAGGTTTCTTTAGTAAACCAGTTGATAACTTATATGGGGCCCCAACTTTGGCTCATTGGATTATCAACCATGTCACTGATTATAAAAACGCCGTTGTGGTTTCTAAAAACCCTGGGGGTACCAAAAGAGTCACTGCTTTGGCTGATAAGTTGAAAATTAATTTTGCAATGATTCACACTGATCGTCGTAGATCTCATGATGCTCTTGCATTAAAAGTACAACAAGAAAAAAAATTGAAGTTATTGAAAAGAAGACAATCTTCTACTGCGTCTACTGGCAAATCTTCTGCTATTATCAATCTTAGACGTCAGCAGTTAGAAAAGGCAAATGCCGAAATAAAAATTGATGCAGCAGCTGTCTCAGATGACGATGAAGACGACGATGAAGATCCAGGTGATTTAATCTTGAGTTCTGATTTACAAACTGCTAGAGTAGTTAAGGGTCATGTTGTTGATGATGATTATTTAGAACCAGCAAAATCTATTGATGATATAATAAATAACAATAACAATGCTAATGGAAATGCAAGTGGTCAAGAGGTCTCGGAAGAAAATATAAACAATGATAATAATACTACAATCAAATTCAATAAAAATTTTACTCATCCAATTAGTGGCGAGTTCCCACGTAGTTCAGCGTCTGTTGAAAGTGAGAGTAATAATACTAGTCTTAGTAACGGTAACAATAATATGATCACTGATGATTTCGATGATGATGACGATGATGATGATTTCTTATTTGGTGATAGTAATAATTTTGAGATAAATTTAAAAGGAGCAACTAAATCTGAAAGATTGATCACTTTAGTTGGGGATGTGAAAGGTAGATCGGCTATAATATTAGATGATATGATTGATAAAGCCGGTCTGTTCATTGCTGCTGCTGAGCATTGTAGACTCAATTGTGGTGCAAAGCAAATTTATATTATTGCTACTCATGGTATTTTCAGTAATAATTGTTTAGAAAAATTAAATGATTCCCCATGCATTGATAAAATTGTTGTCACTAATACCTATCCAATCCCACAAGATGCCAAAGATCGTTATGAAAAATTAGTCGTGCTTGATGTTTCTCCAATTTTTGCTGAATGTATTAGAAGAGATCATTATGGTGAAAGTATTAGTGTTTTATTTGATAATTTGGTGGTTACCTAATAGATATAATTACTTTTTTTTTCTCCATCTCTTTTCTTTCTTTACTTTTCATTATATACAAAAATCTTTATCATTTACTTTTTTATTTATTCCATATTCCATAAAAAAGAAAAAGACTTCATTATTATTATTATTATTATTATTATTATTATTATTATTATTATTAATTTAACTCTTTTTTCTTATAGTGTTTCATATTGAAGATCATCTTAATAAATATATTATTATTTAACCATTTGATTATTCATTTACGTATTATGAGACGCCTATCGTATTTTTCATTGTAGTAGTTACTATCCACACCCACTGGAGTTAAAAATATCCTTCGTATAAGAAAAAACGATATGATCGCACAAAAAAAAAAAAAAAAAAAAAAAAAAAAAAAAAAAAAAAAAAAAAAAAAAAAAAAAAAAAGATAGTAAGAGCATTGAGAAAAGATCTTTTTAATATTTAACTAACTAGCTATTTTAATATCAATTAGATTGGCATCAATTAATAAATTCAAGGTAATAATATCATGGAAATTGCCAATTCTACCAATAAAGCATCATCATCATCATTAATCACTGATGCCAATGATGCAGATGGTGATGGGCCAAAAACCTCTCAGAACAATATCAATAATGTTAATACTAATTCACAGGACGAAATAAATAATAATAATAATAATAATAATAATAATCAAGAATACCTTTCAACGCCCATTGATATTAAGAAAACTTTAAATAATACCTCAAATAATAGTTCTGAAGATAATTTAATTAGTGGCGATTCTCTTAATGTAGCCACATTCAAGTCTCTGCCGGCAAATCCCAAAACAAGTCTTATACAAGGTTCTTCTAATGATAAAAAAGATGATCTTTTAGACACTGGCAATGTTATTGCCACGGACTTTTCGTCTCAAGCTGTAATGATCTCAAGTAAAAAAGGTCATAAGGCATCTCAATCACTTTCATTGAATCAGAATTTAAAAGATTTGGAGAAAAAGGCAAATAATAGTTCAGGCTCTTCATTAACTGTAAAAAAGCAAAGGTCGTCTCTGACTTTAAATAATAATAGCAATGGTAGTAATAGCAATGGTAGCAGCAATAATAATAATGATGAAAATGATGAAAGTTCAAGAAGCTCTGGGTTTTTCTCATCTGTTTGGACTTCTGCTTTATCTAGAACCCCAAAGCCAAATGATTTCTCTATTGACACTTCTGCTGCCGCAACAACCAATAGTGATTCTGATAATAATGAAAATAGAGAAGAATCTCAAAAGACTACTACAAATCAATTATCTAATGGGTTGAAAATTGTGTCTCTGACAACTAGTGATTCACCCAAAATTATTTCATATAGAAGAACTTCAAAAAAAATATCCAAATCAGGCTCTGATTTTAAACTTCAAGACGATACTAATAATGACAATAGTACTGATAAAGAATCACTTGAAGTGGAAGAAAATAATAAAATTACAAAAGATGAAATTAAAGACCTTCCAAAAGAAAGTCCACTTACTAGAGATGAGTCTCAATTAAGAGAAGTTGAAAATGAACTTGCTGCAGAAGAGGAAAGTGGTAAACATTACAGTAATGTCATTGGGGCTGATTTATCACCATCATTTAATAATAAATTATACGTGGAAGAAACAGTTGAAGGAACTAATTTCCATTATGCTTCGGACTACAGAAATCAAGATTTCCATACTTTATTCAAATCAATTTTACCTTCAGAGCGTTTAATTGATGATTTTTCATGTGCTCTTCTGAGAGAAATTCTTCTTCAAGGTAGATTATACATATCGGATAATAATATTTGTTTCAATTCTAATATCTTGGGATGGGTGACTAATTTAGTAGTTTCGTATAAAGAAATTACCAGTTTTGAAAAAACTTCTACTGCCGGTCTTTTTCCTAATGGTATTCAAGTTAATACTAAGACTGCGAAACATAATTTCGCTACATTTTTAAGTCGTGATAGTACTTATGATTTTATTAACCAATTGTGGTTAAAAGTTAATGATGGCGTGCCACCTCAACCTGACCCGATAGTTGATACTGTCACTGACGAGTCAGATGATGTTAACAATAAATCAATTGATTCACAATTAGCATCAGCAGCCGTAATTGGTGGTTCAACAGATAGCCTTAGTAAAAATAATCAAGATACTTCATCTAGTAGTAAGAGTGGTAGTAATCCAGATTTAATTCGCAAAAAATTTGGAGTTAATGATTTTGAAAATGAGGTATCAGGATCAGCTAATAATAGTACCACAACCAATGGAGTTAAAAATATTATTTTACCTGGGCTTTCTAGAAACCAAAGTTTTGATCATAGTTCAGAAACATCTATAGGTAATGAAGATGGTGTTACTCGTAAAAGTAATGATTTTGAACAACAAAGTCTTGAAGATCAAATACTTTCTATAGATGATGATGATGCCAACTATAATTTAAACAATGAAGGTGGTGGCGATGATGATGATGATGATGATGACGATGATGATGACGACGGTGACGATTACGATGATGACGATGATGACGATGGTGATTATAGTGATGAAGTGGATGAAGGTGGCGAAAATGATGACATTGATACAGAAGTTGAGAAAAATGAAGCGAACTTTGATACTATTACAGATGATGAAGGAACCTCAGATTTTGAGAAGAATAATAGTAATATGTATAATACACCTAAAAAATACAGAAAATTATCATCAACTTTGAAAAGTCACAAGGAAACACCATTTTTAGTTGATTATAAACAAAATAAAGATGAAATTTTATTATTAGATTCTAAAATTGTTGATGCCCCATTGATAACCGTTTATAATATGATCTTTGGTGAAGATTTATCATTTCAAGAAAAATATATTGCATCTTTAGATGGTTCTAAAATAGAAGGGCTAACTAAATTTTCTAATTTAAACCCAGATAATGTTGAAAAAGATTTTCAAAAATATATTGAAAAGGATAAACTTCAAAGAGCATATCAATTTACTAAGGCACTTAATTACTCGGTTGGTCCTAAATCCACAATTGTTAAAATTCTTGAAACTGTTGAATCTTCTAATTTTGACGAAGGGATTCATGTTATTGTATTGTCAATGAGCCCCAACGTTCCAAGTGGTGGTTCATTCATAGTTAAAACTAGATACCTTTTATCATGGGGCCCTAAAAACAATACTAAAGTTAGAGCAAGTTTCTGGATGGAATGGTCAGGACGTTCATGGATTAGATCGATCATTGAGAAAAGTACCCAAAGTGGACAAAAGGATGCCTCAGTTAACCTTTCAAAATTAATAGATGAAAATATTGGACCATTCTCCAGAACATTTGTCGCTAATGCATTATTAGCAACTCCTGGTAGAAAAGCTATTGGTAAATCAGGTAGTAGACGTAGAGCAACAACCGGTCTTGGATCACCAGCGGTATTCGTTCAAGATTCTGAAAAGCCATTGTCATCGGGCAATGATGGTAATAATAAATCTGGTGAAATTAGTTCAATCCTTAACGAAGAAATTGATGATATTGAAAAAGGTATATGGGACATTTTCTATAATAATATGGTGTATATTATAATATTTGCACTAATTGGATTCATTATCGTATCACAGTATAGAATCATGGATCAACTTCAAGCTTTGAAAGACATGCAATTAGACATGTATGATGAATTCCATAAGTCCACTAGGTATAGTAATGGACTTGTATTCAATTCATTAATAAATAATAATGAAGGTGGTGGTGATGATAATGACTTTGACATTGAAAAGAATAATCAATTAGTCATTGATAAATTTAAACAGCAATCAGCAGAGAACTTATGGGATTGGTTTATTAATTCAGAAGATCATAATGATAATCTTAGTAGTAGCAGTAGTAGTAATGATCCTTCAAGTGCTACTGCAGATAAAGATAGCAATGAAAGATTACAAGAGTTTAGAAATGAAATTGCTAATTTATTTGAGGATTTATTAATAGACTCTAATGTTGAAATTGATAATGAAGATTATTATAAAAATAAAAAAAGATATAAAAGAGATAATAAATACAAATCTAAAGATTACAACAATAAAAAAGAAGGAAAATATGAAGCTGAAAGAAGACAACGAGATTTATTAGACCGTTTTACCAATAAACTAGTTGATTTTTTAAATAATTGAACATATTATATATATGTATTAGACATTACGATATTTAAAGAAAGAAATAGTATAAATAATCAGTTAGTATATTTTGTAAGTTACAAAAGAGAGGTGAAAAAATAAGAACAAGCAGAACAAATAAATAAAATGAATCAATGATAAGGAAAAAAAAATAAGAAATTATTAATTAATTAAAGTGGTAGTATTACAAATCGATTAAACTACCGGTATTAGCACCAGTATTAGCATTTTGTTGAGAATATTGGCTTTGATTACCAAAGCCCATTCCAGTATGTGAAGCAGCAATATTATTTGCTGATGGGACACCAGTATATTGAGATCCAAAAAAAGGATTAGTACTATTATTAGTAACAGTTTTAAACCCAGTACCTTGAGAATTAATAAAATTAGTAGTTTGAGTATGTTGAGCAGGAATTCTAGTATCACCTTCATTACCGAAAGTATCAATACCAGTACCTTCTGCTAAAAGGTTGTTTAACTTAGTGAATTTTTGATTCATTCTTTGTTGGCCAGTTAAAGTTTGAGCCATTGGTTCTTGAGGAGCAGCGGTCGCGGCGGCTGCTGCTGCTGCCTGTTGTTCTGCTAATAATTGTTGCTGTCTTTGTTGTTCGGCCAATAATTGTTGTTGTCTTTGTTGTTCGGCCATTAATTGTTGCTGTCTTAATAATTCATCATCCTGTTGTTTTTTCAATTGATTATTAGTTGAAAATGGGTTATTACTACCAGTAGTTAATGGTAAAAGGTTTTGTTGTTGTGGTTGTTGGACGTATTGTGATTGATCGAAATTACCATATGCATTTTGTAAAAAACCAGTAGCCATTGGATTTTGTTGACCATAGGTGACAGGATTACCAAAGATATCTAATTGAACATATTGAGTTTGTGGTATATAACCAATTTGATAAGTAGTTTGAGTATTTGCTATAATTTGAGGTTCATCATCAAGATCTAGTAAGTTTTGTTGTTGTTGTTCTTTAGCACGTTTCATTTCTTCTTCTTCTCTAGATAATTCAAGAGCCTTTTGTAAATTTTCATCATCATCTAAATCTTTTCTTCTTCTTTCATCATCAAGAGCAGATTGTTTACTTTCTTCGATAGCTCTTTGTAAGTCATCTTCGTCATTAATGTTATCCTCTTCCTCTTCATTATTTCTATTACGTCTTTTGCCTCTACCACTTCTAACTTTTCTTTCAGAGGCCAATCTTTCAGAATCAGTTAAAAGTCTTGTAAGTTCAGTGGCTTTAGCTCTTATTATACCACCTTGTTCATAACCAGACTCATCAGTGTAAGTGAATTCTCTTAAAGTTTTAATAACGTATAAATTGGTCTTGGACCACATAACCACTTCATCGGAACCATATCTGACTAAATAATCAAGTAAAGTTAAAGATTTTGCAACATGTCTCCAGTATTTACCTTTGTCGTTGAGACGTCTGTCTATCATGTCCATTATATCTCTAAATTCCATTATATTAAAACTATGATAAGCAATGTCTTCCATTTGACTAATGGTAGGACCCTCACTGGTATTTGAAGTGGCATTTCTCACAAGGACTTGCGCTTGAGTATACCCATTAGCCACATTTTTAATAGAACGAAGAACACTTTTAGACATCTTTGTTTTTGTTGTTGTTGTTTTTATACTGCTTTATTTATTATTGGATAGTTTTCTCTGGATATATCTATTCTCTATATTGATATTTATATTTATATTTATATATTAATAAAATATAACAAACAATTCCGCTATTGATTAAAACTAAACTAATAAGTTATACGTATATTTATCTCTATTACTTCAATCAATAGTATATTACTTTAATCAATAGTATATTATGTTTATTATCTTGATTTCAAAGATAAATAAAACTAGATATTATAGGGGTAAATTTTGAAAAATATCTTTTAATTTTTAATTCTAAAAAAAAAACCCATTTTTTCTCTCTTTTCAGAGTCGTCTAAAAAAAATCTTTTTCTTTTTCTTTTTCTTTTTCTCTTTCTTTTCTTTTCTCTTTTTGTTCTTTTTTTCTCCGTCCTGGTTTTTTGCAAATTCCGCAGCAAAATCTTACACTGGAAATCCTGAGGAACGGGCGGAAGCCGCGTAAAAAAAGAGCAAGCGGCAAGCAAAGATCCTCGCCCCCCTACTTGGACTTCACTGCATTTGGAATAGATCTATCTATCGTAACTCAGTATTTCTTATATTTTCACACTCACTGTCTGTCTCATCTGTCACAAGAGTGGCAAAATTGTCTAATTAAATTAGATTCAAATAATCATTGCTGTACCTATTTACTATCTATCTATAATCTATAGTTTATCCATCTTGTAGGTAATTATAAACAAGAAAAAAAAATGATGTGGTGTTGCTTTTAGTAACTTTTGTACATTTTCACCCGGTTTACTTTTTTCTTTTTATAAAAAAATTCCTTCAGAAATAAACAGCACAACAAACGAAATCAAAAATCAAAAATTTTGAAACTAAACTTTCATTCGCTGCAATCAATCATTGACATTTCTTTTCATTCTATTATTTTATTATTAGATCTTCGAAGAAATTGCTTTCATTGGTGTGATAGCAAACAAATAATTCAATTCAATTTTATATAAAATTTGATTTTATATATTACCTATAGCGGGTAGATTTTCTATTCTAATTTTTTATATTATATTACATTACATTTCAATATCTTTCTTTGATAGAAATCGATAAAGATCAGCAATTGTCAGAACAAGAAACAGTAATCACAGTATCCATTAGATCCATTATTAATAGTTATAATAATAATAATCATCATCATCATAATATCTCACGGTTATAATAAATAAATCAGTATGGCTGACGAATATGCAACTAAGGACGAAATCAAGTCCATATTTTCCAAATTACAACAAATACCTATAAACAAACAATGTTTCGATTGTACCAATAAAAATCCTACTTGGACCTCTGTTCCATTTGGTGTTTTCTTATGTCTTGAATGTTCTGCTGTCCATAGAAATCTTGGGGTTCACGTCACTTTTGTTAAATCTCTGAACCTTGATAAATGGACTCGTATTCAACTTAGAAGAATGAAACTTGGTGGTAACAAATCTGCTAAAGAATATTTTGTCAAGCATGGTGCTCAAGGTTTACTATCTAAACCTGCAGGGCAAAAGTATACCTCCTCGGTTGCTCTTAAATATAAGTCTACTCTTGATAAGCGTGCCTTGAAAGATCAAGAACTTTCCCCTGATTTAGTTACCAATGATACTGAGGATTCCATTTCATCTAGCTCTTCTTCTTCAGAAGTTCCAAGCTCTACTAATAGTACTGATGATTTCTTTTCTAGTTGGGATAAGCCTGTCAATGCTTCTACTGCTCTTGATGATATTCCAAAGCCTGAAAAGAAACCTACACCTGTCCTCGGTAAACCAAGAACTAGTCTATCTTCTACTGGTGCTCGTAGACAAGTATTGAAAAGTGGTAGTAGAACTACTGGTGGCAACAAAAAACATAGTATATTATCTGGTGGTGCTAATAGAAAGACTAGATTGGGTGCTAAAAAAATGGCCGCTGACGAAATTGATTTCGATGCTGCTGAAAGAGAAGCTGAAAGAGAAGCTAAACAAGCTCAAGTTTTAGGTTACAATATTCGTAAAGAAGAAGAAGAAAGTCAGAAACCAAAACCTGCTGCTTCTGCTTTCTCTCCAAAAGTTGCCAGTTTCGGTTCTATATCTGGTCCTTCTGATGAAGATGCGGCTGCCGAAGCTGATGCTTCTAGAAAGGCTTCTGCTGCTACTGTTGAAAGTATCACTCCTAAAGTCGCTAAATTAGGTTTTGGTATGGTTGGTAACAATGCTGCTGCCATTGCTAGTAACAATAAGAAGGCTGCCTCCAGTGTATCCTACACTGGTGAGGTTAACAAGAAATATGGTAACCAAAGAGCTATTTCTTCTGATGAATTCTTTGGTAGAAAAACTTTTGATCCTGAACTACAACAAGAGGCTAGAACTAAATTACAATCTTTTGGTGGTGCTAGTGCTATTTCTTCTGCTTCTTATTTCGGTGAAGAAGAAGGTGCTGGTGGACCTGGTGCCAATGGCTCTCAAGGTGGTGTCAATGGCGCTGGATTTGATCTTAGAGATGTTAATATAGAGGATGCTGCCAGAGCAGTTGCTAATACTATTACTAACACGACGGGTCAAGATATGACTGTTTTCAAAGATGCTCTTGAACAAGGTGCTAACAAGCTCGGTGGATATCTCCGTGATTACCTACGTTAGATATAATAGCTTACTGTCTTTCACTCTTATTATTATATAATGGCAAAATATAATAATAATACTTTACTTATATATATCATTTGGTTTTACCTAGAGTCTAATTACTACACTACACATTTATTGTATTATCATTATGCTTTGCTTATATTCTGTAAGATATTATTATTATTATTATTATTATTATTATTATTATTATTATTATTATTATTATTATTATTATTATTATTATTATTATACAGACTTATAGAGAATATAATATTCAGGCTTTATCACTCTACCACGTAGCTTTCTATCAACTGGTGATCCTGGGGATAAAATGTAGCCATTCTTTAAATACCATTTATATGCGCGATAATTGGTAGTAAACACTGTTAATGCCACAAATTTACAATCAAGAGGTTTGTCGTTATATTTCGTCGTTTTAATTTTTACTGCAATTTTATGAAATGTGTCTAAAAGTAAAGTCCCAATCTTTAAATCAGAACCTTGCAAGTCTGGATGTGTGTGGATTTCATAAAGATATAATGATGATTCTTCCTTTTCACCATCACCCATCTCCGAAAAATCTTCTGCAGTATACATGAATGATATAAACGCTTTGATTTCATTGTCATTGTCATTTGTGGTATAATATATATATACTAATCCAGGTTCTTTCATTTCTTTGATTTTATTACGCTTCCAATTATTACCCTTTAATTTCTTATAAAATTTTCCAATAGTTAAATCCATTAATTTCACAAACTTTTCATATTCTACTTGTTTGTCAGCAGATGTCAATATATGTCTTTGTAATTTCCCATTATTTAACAGCTCTGGAAATTCAGATTCTGAAATTTTTGATATTATTTCACAACTTATATTTTCATTCTCAATCCTCGTCATTTTGTTGTAGTGTTTACTTTAGATGATGATGCTTACCTTAGCTATATATGAAAATATATTTTGGTCTCGCGTTTTCTTCCTCTCATTTTTTTTTTTGGTTTTTTTCTTGTTAATTTTCTTGCACGATACTTTTGCCAATATTACACTTGTGATGGCATCTTTACTATAGATATTATTGAAATTTGAAATATTGACAGTGTTTTTAAATTTTTGTATATTTTATCTTTGTATTTATATTTTTATTTTTGTTCATGTTTATGTTTATATATATATAATTAAAAGATGTTTCAATCGTGTCAAATGTATTGTGCCAAAAGTACGGAAGGAAGGTTCATGTTGAAAAAAATACTTATATACACACATTATGGTGATCATATGTTTACTATTTGAACTACAAGTATAAATAGATAGTCATTGTGATTTCCTAATTTTCTTTTATTTTTGTTTTAATTTTTACTAAATCTAATCAAAGTCCTATATAGGCATATGAAAGAATCTTGAAGGGCTCTCCATAATAAAAAGAGCATGTTCTTTTAGCATATATATATATATATATTGTATAATACAAAAACTTTCTTTATCTATATGAAGTAGTATTCATTCAAACATCAACATTCATTCCTATTTATCATTTGAATATATATACAAGAAAGAGAATTAATATGGTTGAATTACACACCCAATCAAGTTTTCCCTTCGTAAATAGAATCAAAGAATCACATCAAAGAAAAATAAAGGCACGCAGAAATTTTAATTTTTCTTTTCCAAAGAAAAATTCAAAAAAAAAAAAAAAAAGATTTTTTTATTAATGATATTTATCCCATCTGTGGATTGGATTATATAGAAAACATAGCTATTTGACTTCCGCTGATCTATAAATGCAATTATAATAATCATTCATTCTTCTAAGAAATTAATACAATAAAAAAAGTATTGGCGATTGTATAAATATCAATAAGCAGCCAAGCTACTATCTATAGCATATATATCATATACATTTGCAAGGCCAATCTAGCATCACATTTTCATACCAAATAAAATCAAAAAAGGAACAAGAAATAAGTAAAAAAACAATAAATAGAAAATATAAAAATATAATAATAATATAGCATATACAATAATAATGCTGGAAGATCATAGACTGAGGACTCGTATGAGAAGTTCATCAGGTCTGCCTTATGAAAGAAAAAGAAGGATATCTGGATTTCAACCAGTGAACACTTTGGACAGTCCTTCAGCAACTAGAGCCAGCAATGATACTACGTTTTATGAGACTAGTAGTCCTACGACAAAAGATCGTTATTCATATTCTCGTCGTTCAAGATCGCGATCTTCAGATTCATCATCATCTCCTCTGATTCCTATAATAAACGCCCTAGATTCTCTTGAAGAGACTCTGGAAACGAAAGAAAAACAATTGAATGTTGAATATGTTGGCGATATCGACTTTGATCATGATAATAATAATAAGCAAAAAGGTGACTATGTACAGGAAGAAATAATTGTAGATACTAAGAATAACGATAGCGATTACATTATAGATGATGATGATGATAATATACAGGATCTCAGTGTTGATTTAGAATCTGATATTGATAATGAAAACAAAGCTCATAAAGCGAATATCAATAAAAATACTAATACTAATAAGCTTGGTACCTTCAGTTTTGCTAAGCTTTCAAAGAATAAATTAACTGGTGACGATATTTTACCTAAGAAACCAATAGCCCGAAACTCTGGATTTGCTGATATAATAAAAGGAATGGACAGTAGTAGCAGAAATCGGAAAACGTATACTAAAACTTCTTCAGCAGATTATAATAGTGATGATAATTCTATACCAGTGAGGCGAATACGAGTCGCTTCTAATAAACGAAGATCAAACGCCAGTAGTGGTAGTGCTATGTCTGCTGCTGTAAATAATGAATTAGTCGTCAAGAAGTCTTTCAATTTTTTAAACATATTCATTAATTATGACATAAACTCAACATTATCAATTGATGATCTTACTACGGAACAAAAATATAATATTAGCTCCAAATTTTCAATATCTGGTGGATCAGTGATCAATATTCATAATAAAGAAAACCAAAATATTATAAACATTAAAGTATTCCAAGTGAAAGCTATTTACATTGACAAAGCCTATAAAAATATGTTGATCGTATTGACGAATGATAAAAGCTTAAATTCACCAACCGCAGATAAAAAAGTAGGTACATGTACTTATAACAAAATATTATTGTCTTCAATAAGCAAATTTAGCATGAATAGTTTAAAGCCAAATGTGGAAGCATTATTCCAACTTTTCATAATTACCTCAACAGATCAAATAGTATCTATATTTAATAGCAGGCCAAAACAAGTAAAGAATAACTTTTTAAATAAAAATATGAAATCATTGTCATCAAGAAGAATTTCCCTGCTTAATGGACCGCTTGTTGGGAAGAACAAGTCATCAATTCCTACTGGTATTAAGATATCGCCTCCTAAATTAAACACTAATACTCCACCTTCTAGCTTTTATTCCACAAAGAGTCACAATCTGGCTTTATTCACTGGAAAGAAAGCTATTCCGATACGAGAACCTTTATCACCTACTTGCCAAGATTCTCGTAGTTCTCCAATAGTTCGTTCTCTGTCCTCAAGATACTTAAGGCCAAAACCAGTTCCCAAGAAAATTGAAGAAATTGATTTTGATCTTGATGTGATTGTTAAAGATCCTAAAGTTTTGCACAACGAAGACTTCCATCATTTGACTTATAGATTCCAAGATAAAACGTCTATAGATATTTCTGTTTCGGATTATTGTTGCCTTTATGGTGATCAATGGATCAATGATTCTTTAATTGACTTTTTTGTTAAATATTATGCTGAAAAAATGATCAATGAAGGGAATTTACAAAAACATGAAGTTCTTGTACTTACAAGTTATTTTTACACTAAAATTATGAGTACAAAAGATGATGATTACTATGGTAGTGTTAAAAGATGGCTTGCTAAAACTGACTTATTCAAGTATAAATATATTATATTACCAATTAATGAAAACTTACATTGGTATTGTGCTATTATTTCAAATCTTCAATATGCTCTTCAAGCTCAGGCGGCACCATCGCCATTTCAAGAAGCCGACCCTGAAAATGCTATTGCTGATAGTGCTACTGGTGCTGAAAATAAAGATGATATTATTAATGGTGATACTTCTCTGGTACTTAATGTAGAAGATGCTGTGTCAACAACTACAGATTCTGTCACTACTGTCACTACCACAACTGCTACTGTATCGTCTTCTCAAAAAGAATCACAATCAGATGAGTCTGAATTTGAATTTATTGATTCTGTAGCAACAAATAGTGTAAACGGTACACCTAATAAAAAGAGAAAACGTCGATTATTTAAAAGTGACGAGCATGACAAAAGTATGATCAATGGTGGTGGTGATGATGATGAAAAATTATCTTCAAATCCAAAATATGCTACGATTTATTACTTTGACTCATTGACACAAAAACATGAACTGCTTGGAGGTCCTATTAAAGCTGTCCTTATTGGGTATGCTAGAGATCATCTAAATGTCCAACTTTCTACAAAACACTTTAAACTTAAGAGATCTTTTGTTCCTAAACAAAGAAATTTTAATGATTGTGGCGTTCACGTCATCTTCAATGTTCTCAGGTTTTTCCGAAACACAAGCGACTGTTTAGGACTTTGGAATAAATCAGCAAAGAGAAGCTTAATGTTGGCTAATCAAATTTTTAACACGGAAGAGCTTGCCACCTTTCGAGTGAAATTGAGAGAAGAATTAAGATACCTTGAAGCTCAGCAAAGTCCCGCTGATCGTAAAAATCAATTAGATCAAATTAATCGTGAAAAGGCAAACTCTTCAAGTTTAAGTTATAAACTTGCTAAATTAAACGGCGCTTCCGGTGGTGATTTAAGTGATAGCGATGATGGGATTGAAATTGTTGAAGAAGGTGATATCATCAATATGGAACAAAATAAAAATAACAATAAACTAATAGTCTTGAATTCTGTAACTACTAATTCTAGTGATGGTGATGATCCGAATAAGGAAAATGAAAAACAACCAGTATCTAGTATTGATGAAGATCCAATAGAAGAAGATCATAACGAATATCTTGGTAATAGTCTTAGAAATAGTAAGCCGCAAGCTATTGATAAAAATACTGGAGTGTCCTTTGTTAAAGCTAATCATCTGGATAAACTTGAAAGAGAAATTGAACAAAGTTCTGATAAATTAATTGCGCATGGTACTGCTTCTGCTTTTTTTTCTTCTTCAGAAGCTCCAAAGGAAGACTTACCTATGATACTTGACGAAATGTCGGTCACTGAATCTGGAAAAGAACTAGAAAAAGAACCAGCTATTGAAGATATATCACCAGAAGAATCAATTTCAAGAATTGAATATGTTAGTAATGACACCAAGTCTCAGGTCAATGATAATAATAATGCGGATGGTGATGGTTTTGGTGATGATGCTGTAATTATTGTGCCTCAAAAAATGAATCAAAAAAGAATCTTCACAAGAAAGAATAATAAGCCAAAAATCACTCGTGAAAGAAAAATCTTTAATGATGATAAAGAACCCTTGAAAAGAGATAGCATTTCAAATCGCGTTTCATTAGGTTCTCGTGCACGTTCAAGAGACTTCGAACTTAAAAATTTTGACCTTACTTCTAATTATTCTAAATGATGTAATTAATTAATTTTTACTTTTTTTTTTTTTTTTATTTACCTGTAAGTTTATTATAACTAACAATTTACAATAATGAATATAATTAAATGAAAAAAAAATGCTATGTATAAAAAAAATATTAGTGATTATATAATAAATAAAAAATTTATTAAGTTTTCTTAAGGTTGAAAATGTCTTCTTAATTAGAAGCAACTTCCAGATCTTCAGCGACGACCATGTTTTCAAGTTTTTTAGTCTTGCCGTATATTTCATCTTTAATTTCTTTATTAGCCCAGTCCAAAAGTTCACTCAAGCAGTGATGAATCTCAGAGACAACCCAAACAGACCATAATGATAATTCCGCATATGACCAATAAATAGAATCTGGAAGTTCAATGTTTTCACTTGCCACACAGAGTGTAATATATAATGCGAAAACAGCGTACATTTTCCACCAACGCATAAATCTTTGTTTCCATGGGGTTATAACATTGAACGATGAACGTACGTAATCGTAAAGTATGCAAAATGTCATTATCGATGTTACCGAAGTAGCAATTATTTGATAGCCATAGAAACTGTGAAAGTATGACGATACATTATCACCCTCATTTGGTGCAAATTTTGAATTGATATAGAAAGGAATAGAAAAGGCTAGCTGATGTAAAGGACCAACGAATCTTAAGAATTTCACCGCAACCACATGTTCAAATGGAACAGAAAATGCTATCAGTAAGAAAACGCACATGAGTATCGTGACAGCTATAGATAATGAGTAAATGAAAACATAGGAAATTATTCTTCCAATTGCTAAACCAGTCGCCTTTGCTGATGAAATGATGAAAGAGTTTATTGTATTTAATGACGTTTTAGCTAATGGCAAAAGATTGAAATAATTAACCTTTTCTGCATATATACTATTACCATCCTCGTCTTCTCCAATGATTTCTCTTGATGGTGATAAAGCATTTTTTAATGCTTCAGTGATGGTATTGAATTTCTTTGTGATTATTGGATCAACAGCCAAAATTATTAGATCAATCAATAGCCCGATATTAATGTCTAATAATCCAACTTGATGATTTTCAAAATTTAATAGGTAGGCAAGAGTTGCATACTCTTCTGGGGTTAACGATTTTTTTGCCATTTTAGAAAAATTACTAAGAATAAAGTATCCGATAGCTATAGCTTGAATAGCTGCAGCAACAATCAAAAGAATTGCAAATACCCACAAAATTAATAAGAGAGAAATTATACGTAATTTAAAATTAGGAGGTCTGTATACAATAGTATAGCTTCTATACATTTGATTATTTTCTTCCAGTTCAGAATCATATTCAAATTCATCATTGACTTCGTTTTCTATAGCGTCAAGGTCAATATCTTCAAGTAAAATATTGTCCTTGGTCACTGGGTAAAACATTCTCTTAACATATTTTCTAGGCATTCCTTCATTCAATGGAGCACGAACATAATTGCCATCAGGAACAAACATAGCGTTCATATCAGGGTTAGCATTGAAATATTCTTCAGCGTTACTTTCAAGTTGAGGATTAGCATAATCCGGTTCTGCAATAGCAAGCATTCTTTGCCAGAAATTTCTGTAGACCAAATAACCACGTTCAATATGGTTATCAACACCGAGAATAAAAGATGATAATCTTAAATGATAACAAGAAGCTTTAAATACTGCGTGCCAATAACTCTTGACATACAAGTGTAAATCTGATGAAAAATATAATAAGAATATAGAACAGAGTAAGACAGCAGTTAAACTTATAAGACTGTGCAAATCAGAAGGAATGGCTATTGGGATAACATGTACTGTAATATAGTTAGTGTAAATAAAAGGACTAATACCTCTCAAGGAAAGAGTCACTAGACCAATACCAATTAAAATGAATGCGGAATATAATAACCCACTATAGAGAATTCTTGATATTTGTAATTTAAATGGCTTCACCAAGGCATCATGAGAAAGTCTCACATTGGGATCGTCTGAAGATCTAATGAAAAATAATACACCAGGTCTAAGAATATTGGTTTTGGTCATACTGACAAAGCTAGCAAGGCAGCACATATATGCTGTACCCATTACCCATAAAGTGAAGAACCATGTAGCATTTGAAATTGATTCGAATTTAGTTGCATTGAAAGTTATAATAGATACATTTAAAACATTCTTGGTAAAATGATTATTAGTATCGAACGGATTGACAAACTGCATAATGTAATTGTCAACAAATAAAGGCGATATGGCTAAATCAACTAAGAACCCACAATATATTGGGAATATTACCAATTCAAGAGCACAAATGAAGAAAACTTTAAGAATACAGATCAATTGGAATAATTCAAGGAATAAAGTTGCAAACATACTATGAGCTCTTGGTATAGCACTGGCTCTAACTTCAAATATTTTCAATAAACAATAAACAATATAAGCAAAAAATAAATATCCCACTAAAATTGTAATTACTCTTTCCATAAATGTTGGTGGATAATGTGAATTGTAAATGTTGGTGACCGCAGTGTATAGTGGTAAAAGAAGGATTTGACTAACGTCATTGAAGAAATTTACAACTGTTTTAGTGACAATATTTTTGTCATAAGCGAGTAATGTGAGTAATTGATTTATAAATCCAAGTTTATCTGCCGCAGGAAATTTAGTTAGGATAATTAACAGAATTAATTTATTGTAAATAACTTGAGGAATTTGAATGGAAAGAAAAAGTAAAGCCAACCCGAAGACAGAAGGTAACAAGAAAAAAAAGAAAAGCCAAATGGTGGTAAGGGTATTAACAATAGTCATTATTTTAATTGGGGTTGAAAAAGAATAGCCAAATCCAATTTGAATTAAATTATTTCCATCAACTTGAACCCTAATCTCAGCTTCATTTTCCGGTTCTAATATATCATCTGCATCATCATCTGCCTGTGCATTTTGTTGAGGTAATTGTCTTTCAATTAATTCTTCAAATGCAAGTCTATCAGCTTCATCAATTTCATGTAAATTATCATCGTTATTAACATTCCCATTATTTAAAAACTCAAAGAAATTTCTATTTTGAGCGGCAATTTCTTCATGGTCATCTTCGTTATTATTGTCAGATTCTTCTTCTGAACCTACTTCTAATTCGTCGTCAGGTTCTTCTTCTAAGTCATTAATATCATCTTCTGAATCAGATGACCCACGTTCTTCTGCTTTCCTTAATATCATAGTCAAGCTTCTTATAAGGTCATTAGCATGTTCAAGTCCGCCATTTTTTTCTTGTTTAGCAAGAAAATAATGAGTAAATGCTTTATATTCTTGATAAGGAGTAGGAGGAACATTTTCACTAATAGGGAATATACTTAAATTATGACGGTATGCATAAAATGAATTTCTTAATTCTATAGCTGGGGCATCTTCGATTCTTGTATCTTGAATGATTTTCCGAAACATGTTAACTATATAATCAGAAGGTGGATTGTTAACACCAAATCTTTCCAATCCTTCTGGAATAGTATTCCAGTGGTTAGCACCGTCGTCATCGTCGTTTTGTTCAAGTTCATTGTTGTAATGTTGATTTTCAAGCGCTCTTGTTTCTGCTGCAGCGGCTGCATGTTCTCTATGTAATTGTCGTCTTTCATCATGATTAATGGCATTTGCAATTTGCGCAAAATTTACGACACCAGCTTGAGTGCTATTTTCTTGATTGAAATCCACATTTATTGCTTTTGACTCAGGGTGATCTAATTCATAGATCATAATACTCATTCCTTCTATTGCTTCATTAACATAATCAAGTCCTCCAATTTTTTCTTGTGAAGCGAGAAAAAAATGTGCAAACGCTTTGTATTGTTCTTGAGAGGTTGCTGGCATATTTGCGTAGTTAGGATTTAAAAGTGGATCAGTTTTAAAAAAATCAAATGATTCTCTGAATTTTATAACTAGTTTATCATTAAATCTATGATCCTCTATAATTCTCTTGACCATATTAACAATATAATCAGGTGGTGGGCTATTAGGGCCAAATCTTTGTAATCCATCAGGGATAGCATTTAATTGTGTTTCATTGTTGTCGTTATCACTATCATTATCATGGTGGACTCTTTCTTGAACAGCAGCGCGATCTTGATCTCTTGCTTGTTGGGCTTGTGTTTCTGCCAATTGACGATTATGTTGTAAAGAAAGTTTATTCAAAGATTTTTTCATTTCCTTTATTAAAGCTTCACGTTCTTTTAAAATATTACTTGCTTCATTGTTAGCTTTAGGAGAAAACAATTTAACAAATATAGACTTGCTATCTCTGACTTTTCTTAATCTACCAGCAGCCATTTTCTTAAGCGATTTATCTTTAAGAACGACCTCACTGATTAAAAACGCAATTAAATGAACTACTAATATTATCACAAAAACAAATATTGAGTGCACGAATGATATAGTGAAAAAATTATCTAATTTCGTTAGCCAATCAATTTTATCGATATCAATATGAGGAATCATATCAGAGGTGAAAGTATTATTGATCAGGGTTAAAATGTAGTTGTTATTTGAATTATAAATTGAAGCATTAGAAAAAGTAGTTGAAATGTTTTTGGAAGTAAGATAATAGTCTCCATAAACAAAGGAATTGAATATTGAGTTTTCATATGGCATCCTACCATCAACAATCCAGCTGAATATTCGTACGTTTAATTTAAAGAAAATCGGTATTTCAATAGCAGCAAATGAAAACAAAAGTGCCATGATTATTGAACGTAATAAATGATTGGTTATCGATATAATCTTTTTTAATATTAAATATAAAGGGATCTTTTCTGGTGCATCTTTATCATATATCGTTGTGAATTTATATTCGGTATTGCAAATATCACATTTGGCAGATCTTCCAGAATGTTTGAGCCATTCTATTAAACAATCTTGATGAACGAATTTAATCGAGCCTCGACATTTACAAGGATAAAAAAGTGGATTATCAGAGGTACCTTCACCACGACAAATACGACACGAATTATCCAGCATGGTTATGGTATTGTATATGATATTATTATTATTATTCTATTCTATGAGTACTTCGGTGAAAATAAAAAAAGCACGATGATCCAATTAAAAGAAACAAAAAAAAATAAATAAAAAAAAACTTGATACAGTTTATTTCTTTTCTTTCTTTCTTTCTTTTTTTCTTTCTTTCTTTCTTTCTTTCTTTCTTTCTTTCTTTCTTTCTGTTGGAAAAAAACTAATAATAAATATACTAAATATAGTAAATATTGGAATAAAGTAGTGGTTGTTACTAATAGTTCGATGATGGCAATCAAAAAAGGGTTAAATATTTTTCTGTTCTCTTTGCAGCAAAAAAAAAAATATTTCAAAGAAAAAAACAAAAAAAAATTAGTGCAGGGTGACCCTGATATATGTGTACCATTATCATGGGTTAATGGATCTTATATGATTATAATTCATTGAGGTAATTAGATACTGTACTAGTGCTATTTTAGCCTGAGATAATTGTCTCAATAATTTAATTCCAAATATATTACAGTTCAGGGTGAATTTACTCTTATTTTATCTTATTTTATCTTATTTTATTTAATTTGTGAATGAATGGATTATAATTGCCCCTCTTCCCTTTTCCCTATGCCCTATTATTTATTGCCCCTCCCCCACATAGTTTTGATTTTGCTTAGAGAGGTTTAATATTTTGGGCAGCCCCCTCCATAGATGGGTTTTAATTTAGGTGCCTTTGTATGGCTATTTACCCTCTTACCGGCTGAAAGAGTCCCAAAAATTTTTTCTTTTTCAAACAAAAAACTAAAAAAAATAAATAAATAAAATAAAATAAAATATTTTTTTCTTTTAAGATGTATTATTTCAATTCTAATTGATTGGTCTTTTACTAAATATTCCATCGAATTTAAACATTTTAATATTCATCTTTTAAAACCCAATTTTTTTCTTTTATTAAAGATCATATTTTATAAAGTTATAAATTATAATCATCAATTTCTATTTGTTTGGTTTTATTGTCGTTGATTTTTCTTTTTCTGGCCTCTAAATCCTATCAAAAGTTTTGATTGGTAATATTGGGAGAAAAATAATAAAAAAGAACTATTAAAGGAAACCATCAAATCAAATAAGCAATTCAAAAAGAGCCAGATATCTATTTCTATTTTTATTACAAAATATCCGTCTCGTCTAGGAATAACTGAATATTATACTAATAAAGTGATACTTATCAATTTTTCTTTTTTATTTCAATTGTTTCTTCTTTTGGAGTGTTTTTTTTTTTTTCTTTTTATGGAGATATATATTGCGACTACTCCATATATTATTAATTTTCAAGGGCCTTTTTTTCTTGATAATCTACAATAGTAATTTTAGAATAACATTTCAACTAATCGTTCTTATTCTTCTTCTTTTTATCATCCTCGCTGTGTTATATTAATTTTATTTTATTTTAATTTTTAGTTTTTTTCTTATCTGTTATCTTATAAATAATCTTATCTTTTCATACTTTCAACATGAGTCAAGCCACTTCATCAATATATCAAGAATCTGATAAGTCTTCTGTGCCGCCGTTTTCAAGCACATTAGTCAACTGCGTTGATCAAGAGATTACTCATCCAGGTTCTAATACTCCAACTGCCGATCAGATATTTCAATATCCTCATTCTCAAAAATTTAAACCAATTCCTATACTCTCATATCTCAATAATACCCAAATAAGTGCGATCTCGGGCGCGGCTGCGGGATTTATCTCTGGAGTTTCAGTTTGTCCTTTAGACGTTGCAAAGACAAGATTACAAGCTCAAGGTGTTGTGTTGGTTTCTCAACCAAAATCTTCTGCTTCAGCTTCTATTAATAAAAAATATACTGGATTTTTACGTACTTTAAGAACTATTTACTCAGATGAAGGGGTTAGAGGTCTTTATAGAGGTCTTGTGCCTATCACAATCGGTTATCTCCCAACATGGATGATTTATTTCACTGTTTATGAAAACGCTAAAAAATTTTATCCTCGTTTCTTCAGAGTATTTTTAGGATTAGACGTTAAGTCTCCTGATCATCCAATTGCTAGTTTTATCAGTTATTCACTTTCGGCTATGACCGCTGGTGCTGCTTCTACTACCTTAACTAATCCAATATGGGTCGTTAAGACAAGACTTATGTTACAAACCGGTAATGGGCATACTATATATGAAGCGGTTCAAAAAAAATCTAAAGCTTCTGTTACTGCTGCTAGTAGTATTGTGCCTAAAGATGTTTCTAACTACTATACTGGTACTATTGATGCTTTTAGAAAAATGTATAAAAATGAAGGTCTTAAAGTTTTTTACTCTGGTTTAGTACCTTCATTATTTGGTTTATTCCATGTCGCTATTCATTTCCCGGTTTATGAATATTTAAAGAAAGTTTTAAAATGTGATATTAATGACTCTAAAAATAAAATGAGAATACTTGCTAATAATGATCAAATGGCTAAGCAAGAGCGTTTTTACTATTTCTTAAAACTTATTCTTGCAAGTTCTCTTTCCAAAATGTGTGCTTCCACCTTAACATACCCTCATGAAGTTTTACGTACTCGTCTTCAAATATACTCTCTTACTGAAGGCGGTCATTCTTCTTCTTCCTCTTCTTCTTCTAACAATAAATTGATTGGTACTGCTGTCTCTATCTATAAACGTGAAGGTTTCCGTGGGTTCTATTCTGGTTATTGTACTAATTTGGCTAGAACTGTTCCTGCTTCTGCAGTAACTCTTGTTTCTTTTGAATTTATTAAAAATTACTTTGAAAGTATCAATTGTTTGGAAAAGCATCATAAAAAGAAATTAGATTAGTAGTTCTTTCTTTTCTCTTTTCCCCTTTTTTTTAAAAATTTATCACTACTTAATAGAATTTTCAGTTCACTTTCTCGAAAAGATTATTACTATTTTTTTTATACATGCCTATACTATCAACATCCTCTATTTACTACTACATTTTTTTATATATCATGAAGATCTTTTTATTATTATTATTATTATTAATATTATTTATTATTATTATTTATAGCACCGCACTCATATATATATATATACATATCTCCCAATGCATTACCTCCATATTCATCTCGTTTTGATATTAATTCATGTGTCTTATATTATTGTTTTTAAACTAATGAAATTTTCTTCATTTTTATATCGCTAACTATTTGATTTATTTCAGTATCCTTTAAATATTTCAACATGTCATCATATTTTAAATCACCATTATCCACACGCAATTGATAAATTCTAAATAAAGATTCAATCAATTTTAAGAAAAGTGGCCGTTTATTAAAAAGTCTTTTACTCATGTATCCGTATCTTTTCATTATAGTATCAACATCATATTCTTGTTTCACCAAAAATTCATAAATATTAATAATACAGTAATAGTTATTAACAGATTTAGTGGTTATTTCAATATTGGATGTTCGAATATAAAGTTTTTTGTAAATCAATGCATCATTTTCGGCTGAAATATTTGGTTTCATATTAACATCAATCAATAATGATAAAAGTTGAAGGCAGCATGATTTCACTTTAGTCTCTTCATTGACTAATCCATTAGTTTCATGATTGTAATTAAGTAATTTTTTAACTTTTTTGTCCTTGGTAAAATCTCTCAAATAATAAACCAAATGATTATAAATGACATTTTTATATCTCCCATTTACTGAATTATTATTGTTGTCTAGTACCACTTGTAAAAAATGTATAAAAGCCCTCAAACTCTCACTAGATGATAAATTTTTAGAATTTATTGATCCAAAGGCTATACAAATTCCTTTCAAAAATTCTCTACTTTGATCTTTTAATGATGCACTTGCTTTCGTTATGTCATCATTATCAAATTCAACAAGATAATTATCGAAATAAAATTTGAAAAGAAAGTTATAATATTTGAAATAATCATTACCTTTAATCATTAATTTCAATGCCTTCAAATATTTCTCAGTGGCTTCTTTATTCTCCCAAAATTTCACTTTAATTAATAGTTCAAAAGCATTATATTTAACTTTGTCAATAATCTCAGATGTTAACCTTAATAATCTTAATTCAATAAGATCTCTCGCAGTTTTAACCCTAGTGAAAAAATTTAAATTATGATTAATTAATTCTATAGCTCTATATCTTACTTTATTCCCTACATCACCTTGTTCTGTTAAAGTATAATCATGCAATTGATCTATTATAGGCTCATAAAAGCTAGTATTATCATCGTAATAATCCACTGTATCAGCTATTTTCTCAATCACGTTATCGACACTATTTAACAAATTCAATCTTGTTTCATAATTAATCATCTTGTTTAAAATCATATCCACTATTTTATTGAAAATTCCATATTTTATCACATACTGACCATCAATATGGCCCAAAGATGCTGCACTTATATGGTTACCATTTCCAATATAAGTGAAAAGTTTATCATTAAACCATTTAATTGATTCTTGGTATTTTTGGGAGTCCCATAAAATCCCATTTGGTGTTGTGGATATACCCAGTAAAAACAATTCAAACGCAGTTTGTATTCTTTCATTATTTTGACGGATAATAACAAATATCAATTTTAATATCTTGAGTAGTTCCTCATCAGTGATTTCTGCAGTTTGATAAATGATTAATTCTTTTGCAATTAAAATGATCTCTTCCCCTTTATATATTGATTCTTTATGAAAATCGTATTTCATAGATAATAAGCTGTTGTTCTTGATATTATGTAACATTTGTGAAATTTTACTTGTCACTATTTGTGAACCTGGATTTTGTGTAATTATATTTCTAGCTTGGTTGAGTAGTGTTGAAATCAAGAATAATGAATTTATACGGTATTTATTTTGTTGGTTCACTACTAAATAATCCAACACCGAACCTAATTTATTTATATAACCAGAACATGTATTTATTTTCCATAATAACAATTTAGTGAATAAAAGTGCCGAATTTCTTCTGGTATCACTATCTATATCATAAATTCCTGTTGAATAATTATCATTCTTAGTTAATTCATAATCTTCAGAGAGTTTATCATTAGTATTTAAAAGAAATCCAAAAAATGAATCTTGGAAAAATGGAAAAAGTTCAAAGATTTTAAAAGCATTTTCCATGAATGTAACTTTCGTAGAAGTTAATTTGCTATATTGTGATATTTCAATCAATTTAATTGAATATGAATTTACAAGGTCGTTATCCACACCAACAGCCTTGAATAATATTTCTCCATATCTACCAATAACTTCTTGAATAATCGCACTTGCAGCTCTTCGAATAATGAGATCTTCATCAAAGCATACAACAAACAATAAATTCTTGAAAACTTCAACTAGAATGGGTATGTTTGCCTTGATTAATTGATTATTATATTTTATTAAATTCCAAGTCACATATAATACAGAATCTCTAATATTACTTCCAAAAATTACCGAATTCAATTGAGATTTCTTATAATAGAAGAACGGTTTGATAAGTAATATAACCACTTGGAGGTATTTACCATCATTAGGAATTGTTCTATATTTAAGCAATTCGGCAATTGTTAGAAAAGTTGAATGTGCCATATCTGATGAGATCAAGTCAAAATTCACAGGAAATTCATTGACATCTATGTTCACTTCACTATCTTCACTTTCTAATAATTGTGAAATTTTCGGTATTTCAAGTTGGTTCAATATACTATTTAATATATCCAATTGTAAATCTGCAGGTAATTTGTTATTGATTTGTGAAATCTTTTTCGCAATCGTGTATCTAATAATAGTGTTTTGATTATCGCTAATGTTTAGTAAAGTTGATATAATATTCTCAATATTAGTTAATAGTAATTCTGATTCTTGTTTATCGATTATTTCATCTGCCATGTTTAATAATTTAATTCCTACATTCCCATAATTTTTAATCAACAATTTAACCACTAAAGATGATGACACAGTAGAGTCTCCATATAATACACTTATCAATTTATCATTGATTAAATTATAATGAATAGCGACCAAATTGAATTCATTTTTAAAATTAACATTTCTTAATAAATTCAGAAGAATTTTAAGATTAGCCACAAGGTCATTATCATTGAAATTTAGGAAATTAGGAGCCAAATAGTTTATATAGTAATTCTCTAAATATTTCTTGGAATCTGATCTTAATAAAAACTTCCCATACAATATACTGTTGACATCATGTAAATAACTTCCAGGTTGATAATTGAGTAAGATTTTCTTGAAGCTAATTTCTTGTATCAATTCACTGCTAGCAAGTATGCTCATCTTGAAAGGTGAAATGACAAGTACAGAAAGCCATAGGACAAGTAATGACATTTGATGCCATTCATTAGATTCATTTTCTAAAAGGTATAGTAATCGCCGAATTACTTTATCAAATAAACTAATGTCGGTAGATAATAAAGTGCTCACTAATTTTAACCGACGTATTTTACAAATGGTGTAAAAAATTTGACTGGTGAGGTTAAGTTTTTTGTTGTTGTTGTTACTACCATTGTTACAATTATCAATGTAATAAGTACTTAATTTACTTATGATTGAATGAAGTTTGGAATCCATTAACTGCGGATCTGATTGAAATTCGTTGATTTTACTGATCACATTATAAAAATTTTGATCTAAAGTTTCCAAGTCATCATCTTCGAGGAATATTTTTAAATTTTGTAATATTTGAAGTAATATTATATCATGATTCTTGATCAATTCTAAAGGCTCTTCCTCATTATCTCTATTCTCCATTATTGCTGTACTGATTTATTAACTATATTATACTGGTTATTAGTACTGTTATTGTTATTTGTTTATTTCTTTTTTTTTTTTTATTGTTGTTTTTTTTGTTTTCATTTTTTCAGATTTTTTTCTCCGTAATGGTTTTTACCATCAACTCGAAACGATCTTATAATACACAATAACTAAGAGAACAAAATGAATAAAAGAATAAAAAAAAGAATAGATGGCTAAATTCCAATTAGAAGTATTTACTCTTTCGTTTTAAAAAAGATAATATTTAAAAATATTAAAAAAATAATGATCTATGGGAGGCTCGAACTCCCGACCTTTTCGGTACTTATAGATGTAAACGAAACGTCGTAACCACTAGACTAATAGATCATAACTATAGACTTTTTTTCTATTAACAATTTTTTGCTTTCATAATTAATACAAATTTTTAATAGTTTTTTAATTTAATCTTGTCTGTTCTTTTTCAGAATTTGTTTTCTGTCATAACTATAGCTAGTCACAATATTATATGGTAACGAGCTCGATTTTGTCATAATATTAGAATATCTATTTTTAGGAGTACTGGTTGCAATTATCTCAAAACTATTTAGAGTCCAAATAAAAGATATGCGTGATAGTAAATGGTCATTAACAATTAACTATTTGTTGTTGTGACCTGCCGGTCACAATATGAGTAATCAATATTAATAATCAATAGTATGACCAGCAGGACAATAACTCTCTATATAATATCTAATACATTTTATTTCATTTCTAACAAATTTATCTAATTAAACTGTTGTAATAGGGTGTTTGTTTAACAAACAAATATTGTTATAATGTTGTTTTGTTTAACAAACAGGTAAAGTTTATATTTAGATAAAGTTGTTAGAAATGAAATAAAATGTATTAAAGATTATGTAGATAGTTATTGATATTGTCGTAACCTGCTGGTCACAATATGAGTAATCAATATTAATAATGTTGTAACCTGCTGGTCACAATATAAGAAGATTAATATTAGAAACTGCTGGAACATTCTAGAAGATATATATTTAGAAGTTGTTTAGAACATCCGAGTCACGATATTAGAATATATCTACATTAAAGAACAATCGGATAATATTAAAGATATA